>JAJPUD010005099.1:105692-150453 GCA_023553655.1 Myrmecobius fasciatus | reverse complement strand
TTCTCTGATCAATAGTGACTTGGAGCACCTTTTCATGTGACCGGAAATAGTTTCAATTTCTTCGTCTGAAAATTGTCTGTTCATATGTTTTGACCATTTATCAATTGTAGAATGGCTTGAATTCTTATATATTTGAGTCAATTCTCGATATATTTTAGAAATGAGGCCTTTATCAGAACCTTTGGATGTAAAAATATTTTCCCAGTTTACTGCTACCCTTCTAATCTTGTCTGCATTCATTTTGTTTGTACAAAAACTTTTTAACTTGATATAGTCAAACTTATCTATTTTGTGATTAATGATGAACTCTAGTTCTTCTTTGGTCACAAATTCCTTCCCCCTCTACAGGTCTGAGAGGTAAACCATCCTACATTGTTCTAATTTGTTTATAATATCATTCTTTATGCCTAGATGAATCCATTTTGACCTTATCTTGGTATATGGTGTTAGGTGTGGGTCAATGCCTAATTTCTTCCATACTAGTTTCCAATTATCCCAGCAGTTTTTGTCAAATAGTGAGTTTTTATCCCAAAAACTGGGGTCTTTGGGTTTATCAAACACTAGATTACAATTGTCATTGAGTATTTTGTCCTGTGAACCTAACCTATTCCACTGATCCACTACTCTATTTCTTATCCAGTACCAAATGGTTTTGGTGACCACTGCTTTATAATACAGTTTTAGATCTGGTGCAGCTAGGCCACCCTCATTTGCATTTTTTTTCATTAGTGATTAGGGATTTTGTAAGAAGAGGATAATATGAGGTACCTTGAAATAGGATTATTTTTACCATCCTTAAAAAACAGTATGGGATCTGGAATCAAATGACAGGACTCAATTTAATAAAATTCTATTCAGTTAACATTTATTAAGTGCCTTTTACGGGGCATACCAATGCTGGTGACAAAGAAAATACAGAAAAGACAGCCCCTAGCCTCAAGGAAATTACAGTTTAATGGCGAAATTAAAATCTAGTGGAGTAGCTTGCATTCTAATGGCTTTACACCCCAGTTTTTCTATTCAGCAACTTTGGGTAATTTCCTTCAAGGCATTTTTTTGGAATTTGACTCACTCATCTTTTAAAGGGAGTGATGGAACAGGTGATCTCTAAGATGCTGCTTCTAAATCTATTTGATATAGTACTGAATAAATTAAAAAAAGCATAGGTCCTCTGTATGGTAAGACAGAATCACTGAGACCTTTGTATTTTTTGTTCAGTTCAGTATAATGCTAATGACTATAATGAAAAAGGTTTGGCAGTCAGTCAACAAGAATTTGATTTCACTCCTTTTAAATATCCACACACTGTCTGTCCAGCCAATATAAAGGCCAAAAATATCACCCATAACAATTAATAAATTGGGTTTTTTGCCTAATTTAAATTCATAATAATGACAAATAAAATTTTGAGGATAGAAGATTATTACATAGCTACCTGGCCTTTGGTACACTGAAATGATTTAATAAAAATTATTTCATCTAATAAAAAGATTTTTACAATACTATCATCTAAATCAGACGATAATATCCTTTTGCCAGGTATTCCTTACTAGATGACTTAGATGCAATCAATGCTTTTTTTTTTTAGCTTCCAAATGTATTTGTACTTAAAAATATTGAAGAAAATTAAAGTATACGAATTTATTAAATATTCACATACGAGAGAATTAAGTTGTTGGTTTACATCTACTGCAGCCAAGATTTAAAGGTTAGAAATATGTGATGATAATCCTGCTGCTGCATGAATATAACAGATTGATTATAAATAAAGCAGCATCCATATAAATGATTCCAATTTCAAATATTTAAGAGACAGGAATAGAGCCATCTCTTACATTCTTAATCTGTGTGTCTTTGTGTCAGGTCACTTATTTTCTCTTATTCTCAGTTTCCTTATCTGAAAAATGGGAATAATGATGCTTCCACCACAGGTTTCATAGAGTCTCAAGATTCATTGGAATTGGAAGATAAGAATGAAAGAACATCTGTTCTAAAAGAGCAATTCGACTTTAAAGATTATATTGTTCAAAAAAAAATTCATTTAGCAACCATTATATGCTATATTAATATGGGTTGACTTAACTGTTGTTTTTTTTCCCTTGGATTATTTAGAATTCTGCCAGGCATCTTCCTTGAAACATTGTATCAGTATATATACACACATAACACACGTGTGTATATATGTATACATGTATATTGTGTGAATGTACACACACATAACACACATGGGCACATATGAATACATGCATATATTTATCCAACAACTTCATAAAGTAAGGGGATTGGTCCATGTATTCTGTGAAGATCCTTCACAGCTCCACCACTCTTATGACTTATGATTCATCCTATTATTTCTTTCTGATTTCACATAACTTTTTTTTTTTAGGATGTGAAAGAAAACAGTATGTTTTAGAGCTATTTAAAACAAATTGGCAAATAAGTTTGCCTACAGAAAGGTAAATGAGGCATAATCGAATCCAAATAAATCTAATGATTTCTATCATCATTAATGTCTGTCCTTGAAACAGACAATAATGATGATAGAAATCATTAGAAGCCAAAATTTTGGATTATGATGATTCAGAAAATGCATTCGATTAGATAGAATTCTTTAGGGGAAGAGCTGTATGCACCGACTTTCCTTTCATTTCCTCTACTTTCTCTCTGAAAGTGTTTTCTTCATCTGTTCAGCACTGTAGACAACCTAGAAAATATCTTTTCTTTTGTTTTACTGCAGTGATACTGGCTCATTTTCCCCCCCCACTTTTTTGCATGGTTCTTTTAAATCAGTGAAAACTAGCCTAGACTATATCAAGATGATTAAAGATCAGTGGCATGTATTTTCATTTGTAATGAAAAAGAAATTCACTTAAGAAAAAATAATAGTCAAAACTATTAACACCTCAAAAAGATATTTTTATGAATACACTACATTGAATTTTAAAAATAAACAATATTTGATCTAAATTTTCTACCTTTTATTTGCCCCAAATTGAGAATGAATGAAAATCAAAGCAAAACCCATGTTACAAACATTTATAGATAAGCAAAATAAATTTCCACACTATGTTCAAAATATATATATGTTTCATTCTATATTCTGAGTCCTTTATATCTTTATCTGAAGTGGGTAGCATGTTTCATAATTATGGTTTGTAATTGTGATCAAAGTTCTGACTTCTTTCAAAGTTGTTTATTTTTATCTCATTATTGACGTTTATAAATTGTTCTGGTTCTGTTCACTTCACGGTTCTTTAGTTCACACAGATCTTTCCAGGTTTTTCCTTAAACTATTTTCTTCAGCATTTCTTAAGTACAATAATATCCCATCATACAGCTTGTTTAGCCATTCCTCATTTGATGAACACTCCTTCATTCCCATTTTTTGTCATCTCAAAAACAGCTATAAATGTTTTTGCATATCCTTAAGAGTTTCTTTTTTTTTTGTTCATCGCATTCTTTTTCCATTTTCTCTATTTTATTTTATTTTATTTTATTTTATTTTTATTTTTATTTTTTTATTTTTTTATTTTATTTTTTTTTAATAAAGCTTTTTATTTGCAAAACATATGAGTGACTTTTCAACATTGACCTTTGCAAAAAAAGACCTTTGCCATTCCTCATTTGATGAACACTCCTTCATTCCCATTTTTTGTCATCTCAAAAACAGCTATAAATGTTTTTGCATATCCTTAAGAGTTTCACACCACATTATTATGTTCATATATTTGCAAAGTGACATAAGATCTCTTGAGTGTACTCTATTTTTTTTTGGTATATTCTTTTTTTTTTTTTTTAATTCATTTTTTTTAAAGGTGTGAGCGGTATATTCTTAAGTATACTCAAACAAAATATTGTACAGTTTATTATTTCCTCCCACATTTTAAGTGATAAAGCATAAAGCTTCCAACAAAACTTCTTAGTAAAAACTTACTTCATGATACCTATACTTTTTTTCCTATCTTTTTAACTTCCTGTGGCATTGACTTGAGTATTATGGGCATACAGAATAGAAATGAACAAATTTGACCCTTTTGAAGTTTATAAACCTATTGGGGAGAATTAAATGTACTTTAAACAGTGACCAACAACATGGAGGAATATATGTTGTATATGACAATATATGATATATATACTAGTGGATGTTAGTACCATGGGTAAGTTCTTTAAGACATCATCTAGTTAAAGTAACTTAAGTTGAGAAAGAATGAAGTACATTGGCCAAGGTCATACAGGTGGAAATAGGTTTTACATAGTGAAGAGCTTAGTGCTCTTTTGGAGTATATGAGGAATCATTATGCGTTAGTATAGTCTATTATAAATTAGTATAATCAGAAAAGGCTTCATGAAGAAAAATAGTCTTGCAGATACACAAATAGTAAGAAAAGAAGAAAGAAAAATAGAGAAATAAGGAAGGAAGGACGAAAGGAAAAAAGATAGGGAGATAGAAAGAATATAGGTAGTCAGGATTCAGTTTAGGAGTATACAAGGATGGAAGAATCCTATTTTCTTTGCACAGGACAATTTGTATTTGGTTGTGTTAGATTGTGGACAACTTAGTGAATCCAGTAGTTTTGGGGTTTTAACTGACAAGCAATAAGAGCCATTGAAAGTAGTTTAGAATTAGGCCAGAGTTCCAAGGAATTTCTCATGAAAAATTTCTTATTACTTTTTACATTACCTTAATTTCTAATCGTTCTACCTCATAAGTGCCATTATCTTTGCCAATCTGAAAGATATGAGGTATAAACTCATTGTTTTATAAAATATGTATTTCTCCTGTTATTGATACAAATAAAATTATAAATTATCAATCCAAATAAAATTATTATATGTTGTTTATTAAAATAAAATTATTTAGATGCTTTATCATAATTTTTGATAGCTTGATTTTCTTTCCATTGCTGCTGTTTATATCCTTCACCTATTTACCAATTGTGGAATGATTCTTCTTATATATTTGTGTCATGCTCTTAGGCATCTTAGTTATAACATCTGTATCAAGCTTGTTTGTGCATAACTAAATCATCCATTTTTTCTTCTGATTATGTCAGTTTTTTGTTTAGTCAAGAATTCTCCACCTATCCATAGTAGTAAAAGGCATTTCCTCTTTTTCCCCCATAATCTTCTGACATCTGATGTGAAATATTGATCTAAACCTCATTTCTCTCAAACTGCATTTTATCAAATCCTATATTATTATGAAACAGATATTTAATCTGTTTTCTTGGTTAACTTTTCTAATATTTAGATAGTATTAAATAGTTTTTAATAATTAGTCCTTTGTGTTACAGTTTGACATATGGCACTGCTAGACATTCTTTCTCTCTTACTGTTATTTCCCTTGAGATTCTCGACCTTTTATTCTATCTATTGAACCATTATTATTTTCTAATCAGTTTTGTATAGAAATTCTCTGTTTACAATGACATGGAAAGCTATAAATTAATTTAAGTTACATTATAATTTCTGTTATATTACTAGGATTCATCCATTATCAATTAATTCATCTCCAATTTATTTCAGTCTGTTATCCTTTATTATTTATTTATTACTGTTTATTTTCCTAAAGGGTGTCTTGCAGGCATATTCATACAATTAATTTGCATACCTTAACAAATTAATTATTTTTATTTTGAATGGAATTTCTTTTTCTCTCTTGCTACGGGTTTTATGTATATGATAGTATATCAAAACACTGATTTTTGTGGATTTTCTGTGCTACTTTATTGAAGTTATTAATCCTGTTTTTCATTGCATCTCCAGAGTTCTCTTAAATAGACTATCATGTCGTTTTCTTTTTATTAATTTATTTTTAACATCCTGTTTTTCTACATTTTGAGTTCCAAATTCTCTTCTTTCCTCCAGCCTACACCCTTTCTCATTCAGATGGCAAGCAATATGATATCATATACACATCTGAAATTATGCAAAACCTTTTTGCATGTTATACATGTGGGGAAAAAAAACAAGAAAGGTAAAGAGAGTGAAAAAAGTATTCTAGTATTTTTCATCCTAGGCCCTTTGGAATTGTCTTGTATCATTGTTTTGATCTGAGGAATAGCCTTTTATAGCTGATCATTGTTTCTGTTCAGCTCTGGAATTTTCATCAAAAATGATTGGAAGTCCCCTATTTCTTTGAATATCCATCTTTTTCCCTGAAAGATAATGCTTAATTTTGCTGGGTAATTGATTCTTAGTCTTAGTTCAAGCTTCTTTGCCTTCCAGGATATCATATTCTAGGCCCTCTAATCCTTTAAAGTAGAAACTACTAGGTCCTGAGTAATCCTGATAGTGCTAGCCCTATTTTTTTTTTTAAATTTCTACTCTTTATCTTTGTTAATGTGTTTGCTTATCTCTTATTTCTTATCCTTGCTCAATCTTCTACTTTAGTTCTATGCCTTAACTTGCCTTACTATTATTTAAACTCCTCCCATCCATGAATCCTTCCCTTATCTTCTGCCCCCACCTTTTTCTTCTCTCTTTATTTTTTCTCCATTAACCTATGTACTTTGTCCCACTACCATAAATCTACCCATTTTTCTATATTCCACCTTATTCTATCCCCCTCCTCCCTTATTTCTTTATAAATTCTGGAGGGTGCTATACCCTTCTTAGTACATATTTAAATTGTTCTCTATTTAACCCATTCCCAGTGTAAGTAGGTTCTCAGAACTACCAGCCCCATCTCCAATCTAATACTTTTGTTACAGTTTTTCCTCTGCATGTCATCCATATAGCATTATTACTATTTTTACTTTTTCTAGACAATTTTACTTTTTAGAGTCAGATCATTCAGATCTACCCCAATCTTTCTTTTGCACTACCAATTTTTTTTTTTTTTTATCGAGTTCAGATTTGGTTGAGACAAAATTTTGAAAATCTGTGAATTCATTGAATGTCCATTTTTTCTCCCATTCAGTATTATGTTTAATTTTGTTAAATATGATATTTTTGGCCGTGGGCCCTAGTTCTTTTCACTGTTGATATATTATATTCCAGGATCTGTGATCTTTTATTGTAGCTGCCGATAAATCCTGTAAAATTTCTGATTGTAGATCCAGCATATTTGAATTGTTTTTTTTTGTTTGTTTATTTGTTTTATTTGTTTTTATTTTTACACTTATTGCTTTATGAACCATGTTGGGAGAGAAAAATCAGAGCAAAAGGGAAAAACCATGGGGGAGAAAAAAAAAAGAAAAAAGAAGTGAATATATCATGTGTTGATTTACATTCAATCTCCTTAGTTCTTTTTTTTTTTTTTTTTTTGGATGCAGATGGCATTTTCTGTCCAAAGTCAATTGTGAATGCTTTAGATCATTTAATTACTGAGAAGAACCAAATCTTTCATAGTTGATCATTGCATATTCTTGCTGTAATTGTATACAATGTATTACTGGTTCTGCATGCTTCACTCAGTATCAGTTCATGTAAATCTTTCCAGGCCTTTCCAAAATCACCATTTTTTAATAGAACAAATATTCCATTACTTTCATGTACCACAACTTGTTCAGCCTTCCCCAAATTGATGGGGACCTACTCATTTTCCAATTCTTTGCTGTTTGTTTCTTGTAACTTTTAGCATTCTTAAAAAAATTCTCTTTAATCTTTAATTCCTTCCCTACCCATTGAGGAGGCAAACAGTATGTCATTTATAAATGTAAAATGATATAAAACATATTTCTATATTAGCATTATTGTAAAATGAAAGGCAAGAAAATAAAGTGAAAAAAATTACACTTCAATTTATACTCATAGATCATATTTTTTTTATCATTTATCAGTTGGGGAATGGCTTTTTAAAAAATATACATTTGACTCATTACCATATATATTTGAGAAATGAGATCTTCATCAGAGAAACATGCTTCAAAGTTCTTTTTACAATTACTATTGCTAACTATTTCTGACCCATTTTTTTCTATTCTCTCTCTCTCCTTTCATTCTCTCCTTACTTAAAAGTGTTTTGTTTTTGACCAAATCCCCCAATATGCCCTCTCTTTTATAAACTTTCCCCTCCTACTTTTCCATAGAGTAAAGTAGATTTCTATAGTCTATTGAGTGTGTATGTTATTTCTTTTTTGAATCAATTCTGATGAGAGTAAGGTTCACTTACTTCCTTTTCCCTCCCTCTCCTCCCTTTCCCTGTAAAAGCTTTTTCTTGCTTTTGTTGTGGCAGATAATTTTTGCCATTGTACCTCTCCCTTTCCTTTACTTTTGGTACATTCCTCTCTCACCTCTTTATCTTATTTTTTTTTTAGATATTATCCCTTCATATTTAACTGTGTCCCCTGTCCATATATATATATATATTCCTTCTAATTCCCCTAATAATGAGAAAGTTCTTATGAGTTACAGGTATCATCTTCCCATGTAGGAATATGAAAAGATTAATCCTTTATGATTTCTTTTTCCTGATTATCCCCTTACGTTTCTCCTGAGTCTAATATTTGAAAGTCACATTTCCTATTCAGCTCTAGTCTTTTCATCATGAATGCTTGAAAGTCCTCCATATCATTGAATGTCCTCCTTTTCCCCTGAAGATTATATTCAGTTTTGTGGGGTAGGTGATTCTTGATTGTAATCCTAGCTCTATTGCTCTTTGGGTTATCATATTCTATCTGATTCTCTTAGTAGTTCCCAGGTTTTTCCGTAAACCATCTTCTCTAACATTTCTTATAGTACAATAATATTCCATCACAGTCATATATCCCAGCATGTTAAGCCATTCCCCAGTTGATGTGCATCTCCTCACTTTCCAGTTCTTTGTATGGCTTGTATTTCTAACCTGTATTAAATAATTGTGATAAAAAGGAATATCTTTGTTTTTTTTCCTGATCTTACTGGAGAGACCTCTCACATTTTCCTATTACAAGTAAGACTAGCTCTTGGCTCCTGATAAATACTGTTTATCATAGTAAGTATAGTTTTCTCTATTCCTTTCCTTTCAAACTTAAAAAGATGATGTATTTTAAATCTTTTCTGTATATCTTGATTTAATTTTATAATCTTTTATCTTTTTGGTATTAATATGGTTTATCATATTTTTTGATTTTCTAATATTGAATTTATGCTGAATGGCTAGCATAAATCCAATCTGATCTTAGTATATAATCTTTTTTAGATTTATATAAATTTTAGACAGCTGCACAGCTCAGTGGAAATCAGTGAGATTTGAGTGCAAATCCAGCCCCAGACATTTACTAACTGTATGATCTCTGAACAAGTTACTTAACCTCTGCTTGCCCCAGCTCCTCATTACAGCTCGACTTATTCCAATTTCATTTTCCTTCATTATGATTTGCATTGTAAAATGTCTCTTTGTGAGCATCAAATAAGATAATATTTGTAAAGTGCTTAGGATGATGCTTATGCAAATGCTTATTTATTCCCTTTTTAAAATGTGGTGCAGTTTTTTTAATTAATCTTTTACATTTTTGCATCAAAATTCTTCAGAGATACTGGCGTATAGTTTTCTTTTCCTTCTTTATCTCTCTATATTTTAGGTGTCAGTACCACATTTGTCTCATTAACAGCAGTTTCTAATAGCTTTGAGAATATAAACTAAAAGTATTGAATGTACTCTGCATGTATGTTTGGTAAAAGTTGTCCTTACATTGAAATCCCTTCAAATACCAAAATTCTTGAATTTTGTTGTTAAGTAGATTTGGATTCAATTAGCTCAGGGGTGAAAAACCTTTCCTTCTTAAGATGAACTTTCTTTTTTTTTATTTTTATTTTTTATTTGCAAAACATATGTATGGGTAATTCTTCAACATTAACCCCTACAAAGCTTTCTGTTACAAATTTTTCCTCCCTACTCCCCACCCCTCCTCTAGATGGCAGGATATCCACTACATGTTAATTATGTTAAAAATACTTGACAAATTGAATATATATATATATATATATATTTCCACACTTATCATTGTTGTGCAAGAAAAATTGTATCTACAAGAAAGAAAAATCAGATAAAGGAAACACAATGCAAGCAAACATCAATCGAGAGCATGAAAATGTTATGTTGTGGTCCACATTTCACATCCCTCTCTCTGGGTGTATATGACTTTGTTCAGTGAACACTTGGAAGTGGTTTGAACCATTTCATTGTTGAAGAGACCCATGTCCATCAGAATTGATCGTCATATAGTATTGTTGTTGCTGTGTATAATGATCTCCTGGTTCTGCTCATTTCATTCAGCATCAGTTCATGCAAGTCTCTCCAGGCCTCTCTGAAATAGTCCTGCTGGTCATTTCTTACAGAACAATAATATTCCATAATATTCATGTACCATAATTTATTCAGCCACTCTCCAATTGATGGGCATCCCCTCAGTTTCCAGTTTCTAGCCACTACAAAAAGAAATGCCACAAACATTCTTGCACTATTGGGGCCCTTTCCTTCCTTTATGATTTCTTTGGGATATAAGCCCAATAGAAACACTGCTGGGTCAAAGGGTATGCACAGTTTGATAACTTTTTGAGCATAGCTCCAAATTGCTCTCCAGAATGGTTGGATCCGTTCACAGCTCCACCAACAATGCATCAGTGTCCCAGCCTTCCCACATCCCCTCCAACATTCATCATTATCTTTTCCTGTCATTTTAGCCAATCTGACAGGTGTGTAGTGGTACCTCAGGGTTATCTTAATTTGCATTTCTCTGATCAATAGTGATTTGGAACACCTTAAGATGAACTTTCCTCAAACATTTTTACTATAAGACTAGTTTTATCTTCTTTATTCTAACAAATTTCTTACCCAATCTCAGCTGTTAATAGCATAAGTTAATATTTTAATTATAATAAAGCACAACACATTGATTATATTAGATCAAGCTGTGTAGACAAGCTGTGTAGAAATGGAACCATTGAGAATACCTGATTATCTGAATTAAAACCAGTCAAGGGATTTGTAAATGAGTTTGTGTTTATTTTAGGGCTAATTCCTTTTGTTATTAACAGATTTTTTTTTTCTTTTATGTACCCTGGATTTTTATTTTTATTTTTGAGGGAAATGGTAAGATGAAATAATTAGAAATGTTTGCTCTTTTGAGTAACTAGAAGACCTAGTAATTCCCTATAGTATTGACTGATTTTAACATGTTGTCAAATGATTGCACTTTAACCCTGTTTTTCTTTTTCCATGTGGATGCCTTGCTATTCTTGCTCAGGCGGCATTTTAAAAAAGCTGAACTATTTCTAGCTGGATGTGTTAACAGATGAGATACATTTTTAGAAAATCTTTGTGGGATTTTGAATTTTTCTTTTTGTATTTATTTTTCTTCACCTTTTCAATATGATTCTTTCTTGTTCCTACTTAAAAACTCATCCCCTATGACAAAGAATAAAAAAAAAAAAAGAGAACATTTCTGTAAAATTAACCAAGTAATTACCTGTGTATAAAATGTTCTGAATCAGTAATCTTCTGCCTATGCATAGGAATAAAGAATCTACATTTCTTATTTTCTGGACTCAGTTTACTTTTTATAATTGTGCAATGTTCAGTTTTTGTTTGTTATTTTCTTTTACATTGTTGTGATCATTTAGTATATTATTTACTTTGTTTTCCTTAATATAATCTCCATTACTTCATAGATAAATAGATATAGAGCTATAGAAGTCTATATATTTATATATCTATACATAATCTATGTTTTACACACATGAATATAGATCCAGATATCAATAGATACATGGATATCTAGATGTTGATAGATCTGTATGTATCAATCTTTCTCTAAACAAAGGTTAGGAAAGAGATGTTTTAATCCAAATTGTTGGAACAATGTAATCTTGCCCTCATCTAAAAAGCATTTGAGATATAGAGACCTCTATAGAGGCATTTATATAACTCTACTAGATATCTGTCGCCCTATCTCAACAACTAAGTAGTACACTGGATAGAGTTGGTACTGGACTCAGGAGAACCTGTGTTCAAATCTGGTCTCAGACACTTAGTAGCTGTGTGACCCTGGGTAATTTGCTTAAACCTGTTTTCCTCCATTTCCTCATCTGTAAAATCAACTGAAGAATAAAATGGCAAACCATTTCAGTATCTTTGCCAATAAAAAACCAAATAACCAAAAAAGACCAAAAAACAAATAAGCTCATGAAGAGTTGGAAGTAATGGAAATGATTCAACAACAATAAACCGATCTTTCTATATCTATATCTATAGCCTTGCTTTTCTGAATTCATCATGTGTATTATTTCTTGTGGCACAGTAATATTCTATTACTATCAAAACAAGTTTGGTTAGGTTTTATACAACCCTATGGCAGTGTGGAGCATGCTTTGCAAATTTTCAAGTTCTTTTTAGGTGGGCTGAAGGAGGTTGGAATTATTTCCATCACTTTGAATTAAAACATGTCTTTGGCTAGTAATTGTCTTCTTCCTTAAGGTGGTTTTTGCCATTCCAACCTTTCTATTCTTGTATAGCACTCACACTTAAAGAAAGAAGAAAAAACCTTGAGCTGAGCTAGCGACGGCTGTGGCGGCCGGGCTTTGGGGAGCAGGGCAGCAGGAAGGAGCGCAGGGCACAGTATACAGAGCAGAATGCAGACCATGGGGGCTCTCCTTATTTCTCCAGCCCTGTCCGCTGCTGTACCAGGAATCTGGTCAGGCCTTTATCTGCATCTGTCTTTAATAGGTCAGAGATCCGTTTTGAACAGCCTACTTCCAGCAGTACCCCGCTTCAGGTGGCCCATCAGGAGTTCCAGACCAGTGCTATTTCCCAAGATATTGACACAGCTGCCAAGTTCATTGGGGTTGGGGCTGCCACTGTTTGTGTGGCTGGCTCAGGGGCAGGAATCGGGACAGTATTTAGCAGTTTAATCATCGGCTATGCCAGGAACCCATCTCTCAAGCAGCAGCTCTTCTCCTACGCCATCCTGGGCTTTGCCCTATCTGAAGCTATGGGGCTCTTCTGTTTGATGGTAGCCTTCCTCATGCTCTTCGCCATGTGAGGCTCTGTGGAGGGTCGCCTGCCTCCATCCCGCTGCTTTGACTCCAGCCCCAAGCCCTTTATCTGGAGTGTGCCGAGCTTTAACATTAAACACCATGTTTCTCTAAAAAAAAAATAAAAAAAAAATGAAAGAAGAAAAAAAAGATTATGCATTAGTCCTGTTTTTTTTGCTGCTGTTTGTCACTGAATACCCTACTGACTTTCTTCTTCCCAAAGTGGATAAATTTGATCCCTCATGGAGAGAATATTAAAATTAGTATTTTAAGGAGTCACATGACTGTTGATTTATGTAGGTGCTCTGGCTACTGTTCATACTTACATTCTTATATATAGGAACTGATAGATTGTTACAAATTGTTACTAAATAGAGAAGAAACTCTCATAAGGTAGGTCAAATCTCATGAAGCCTCCTTTTGCAATATAAAAAAAAGATAATAGCAAGAGAAACCACTTTTATGCAGTGAAGTAGGATGTGCTCAATTATACCTTTCTAGCTTGTGTTTATTTTCTTGTTAGCCAATCAGCAAACCTATCTAAATCAGATAGGTTAAAAAAAAAATCAGTTCTTATACTGTACATGTAGGCTTTTAACATAAACAAATATTGTGCTTTGTTAGATCTTTATCCTTATTAATTGAAATAATCATATGATTTGAATATTTTAATATGATTAATTATGTTTGTGTTTTCTAAAGGTGAACAATTCTTGCATTCCCTAGCATATATATCTGGACATTATAATATATAATTACTTGATGAATTATTCTTTTCTATTTGAAAATGCATAATTTAAAATTTTTTAATCTATATTCATTGATGTTATTGGTCTACTGTTTTATTCCGTGTTTTATCCTACCCCAGTTTTAGTAGTAAGACTATAATAAAAGTGGTGTCTTTCTTAATTTTTTGAGAATAATATCTGTTTTGTTTATTTTAATTCTTGTTTAAAAGTTTGATAGAATTCTTATCCCAAAGATTTTTCTTTCCCTATTTTTTCAAATAGTTTATATAGTATTGGAAATAATTGTTCTTTGAATGTTTGGTAGAATTCACATGTAAATCCATCTGGCCCTGGAGATTTTTTCTTAGGGAGTTGATTAATAGCTTGTTCTATTTCTTTTTCTAAAATGGGGCTATTTAGATAATTTATTTCCTCTTCTGTTAACCTGGGCATTGTATATTTTTGTAGATATTCCTCCGTTTCATTTAGATTATCAAATTTACTGGCATAAAGTTGGGCAAAGTAACTCCTAATTATTACTCTTAATTTCCTCTTCATTGGAGGAAAGTCCTCTCATCATTTTTGAGACTAACAATTTGATTTTCCTCTTTCCTTTTTCTAATCAAATTAACTAAAGGCTTATCTATTTTGTTGGTTTTTTCATAAAACCAACTCTTAGTTTTATTTATTAATTCAATAGTTTTCTTATTTTCAATTTTATTAATCTCCCCTTTTATTTTTAGAATTTTCAATTTGGTATTTAATTGAGGGTTTTTAATTTGTTCTTTTTCTAGTTTTTTTAGTAAACCCAATTCTTTGATCTTTTCTTTCTCTATTTTATGCAAGTAAGCATCTAGAGATATAAATTACCCCTTATAACCACTTTGGCCGTATCCCACAAATTATCCCAAAGATTTTTTCTTTGATAGTTCCTTTTTGGGCTATTTCTGTTTCTTTTTCTGAAATTTGTAATAATTAAGACGTCTGAGATTGAGTGCCAGGAAATGGCAGAGGAGAATTACCTCTAATAATCCCTCCATAAAGATCTAGAGAATGTATCAGATTGGATTTTGATCAGGAAGTCACAGTGAGTCTTTTTTTTTTTTTTTTTAAAGCCCAGATGCCTTAGGGAGATAGACAAAGAGATCTGCAGGTGCTGAGAATGGGATTGGAAAGTTCTTGGGCTATAGTGCATAGCAATCTACCATCCTGGGACTGGGAGAGGGCTGAGACAGGATACCAAAAGATATCCCGGGGCCTCCTTGAGCTAATATTTGATACAAAGAATAGGTACATGGAAGAAATTACTTGTCATTACCTGTGGATTTGTACATGACTAAAGAAAAGGTAAAGGGGTTTATAGGATGTAATATGGATTTTTTGATTACACAAAAATCATTGTTTTTGCACAAACAAAACAAATGCAGCTAAAATTGGAAGAAAAATTTGAAAAAATCTTTCTAGCTTATTTCTCTGATAATGTTCATATTGTTAAAATTAATTTAAGTCAAATTTTGACCAAAGCATTTGAATAGGCACTTTTCAGTGGAATAAATTTGAGCTATTAATAGCCAAATGAAAAAATACACTTAATCATTAATAATTTGAGAAATTCAAATTAAAACATATTTGCAGTACCACTTCATACCCATCAAATTGTGCAAGAGAATACAATGATAAAGGCCAGAATTTTTTCATGTGTCTGCCTCCTCCTCCTACTATACTTTTAATATATGTATGGGGGTCTATAAATCATTCATTAAATCTTTGTGTAAAAAGTTCCACTAAATAACTTTTGGCTTTTAGGAAAGTTTGGATTTACTGTATCAAAGGAATATAGCTCTACAGCTGGAAAGGACCATAGAAGCTATATATAGTTGAATCCTCTAATTTTATGGATGAATTAAATTGAAGTTCTTGAGAGGTGACTTCTCTAAAGTCATACAGATGGCAATGCACACAGAGACAAGATTTGAACTCAGGGCCTCTGATTGTATTGGTTGTGCTATATCTATTGTACCATACTGTTTTAGCCTTGTGTTTACTCATTCCAGATTCGATTGTCTTCCAATGAAATAATAATTGTTCAGGTCTGTAAGTTCTGTAGGTTCTGTAGTTAAGCTGGACGTTAACTAGTCAGTACTTGTGAGCTGCCAGATCCATGTGATTTGCAGTTAATTAGATGTATGGTTTATTATGTGAAAAATCTTTGGATTATTAGCCAAAAATGTAGATTTTGGCCCTGGCTGTGCCATAGATCTTTTATTTGATTTGAGGGCATCATGTTTCTTTTCCATTCCTCTATTTGCCCATCTATAAAATTGGAATTATGATACCATTACCTATCTTTTCTTATTCCAAAATGGTTTTTATTAGTGTTAGTATTTTTATCTACTCTTGTGAAAACTATTTGTGATTAAATTCTTAATGTTTATAAGAGTTAATATTATAATATGTGATTAGGGCATACTGAGAAGCAATAACTGGTTTTAGAACTAGAAGATTATGTGAAATCCTCCCTACTCAGTTGACAAGTCATTTTATTAGATTCACTGAGACTTAATTTCTTTGTGAAATAAAGATAATAAAATTTTTCACTCTCTATATACAGTAGTTGTGGAACAAGTGCTTCACAAATCATAAAGAACTATAAAATTGTAGTTATTAATTTTATTATTATTTATATTAAATTATATGCCCTGAAGTTTTGAGGGGTTTTTTTTGGGGGGGGTGGAGTGACAAAGGATTGAGGAGTGACAAAGCATCTTGATTGCTTTTTGAATTAGGGTTTGGACCCCTGCTTGACACGTGCTCTGAGAAGTAGGTGCTTAGAACATCTGAGTTTTGACATGTCTTCTTTTTCCCTGAACAATTTACTTAGGTTCCTGTTTTTCATATCCCCATGTATAAGGGAACATGCTTAATAACATTATCTCAACTGGTGTGAATTTTAATTAACTTGTGTTTGTTCAAGGCTTTGAAGAAAAAAATGCATGTTAATATTCATAAGACTAATCACAAGCTTAGATCTTAATATGTAAGTTTCCATTTTTCCCTGAAGTTACTTTTAATTACTTTATAAAGAATGAAACCAACAGGATTTTCTTCTCCTGGAGCTGAATACAAATAGAAATAATATAACACTATATCAAAAGTTTTCCTCTTATATTTAAAGGATTAGATTTAGTAACACATGTCTAAGTTCAGTACAGCTTTTTCCTATTTAAAAATAAATGTTTCCATGCTTCTTGCAATTTGTGGTAGGTTTAAAATGTCTTTGGTGTTTTGTGTTTCACTTATATGTGCACATTTTTGGAAAATGTCATTTTCTTAAATACTTTGTTCTGCTTTTCCTAATTTTGGTTGAATCTGTTAAATAACATGAATGAAAGTAATAAAAATCTGTAAAGAAAAAAAGGCATTGTGTTTAGGAACTCAGAGTCATAAAAATCTTACTTTACATTGCTTTAAGGTGATATGTGACATTTCTGAAAAACTTAAGGAAACATTTCTCTGATTATGTTATAGAATGATTTTGATCAAGAACCTATGTATGAATATATAAGAACTAAAGATTATTATGAAGATAAGTAGACCTTGAGAGTCTTTTATTTTTGATTGTGTTGAAATTGACACAAGTTGAACTCAGAATTGTTTTTCAGAGTTCATTCAATTTGTATTTTGTTTCTAATCAATCAAAGTAAAAAAATGAGATTAGTGTGCATTCATGGAATTCATTTCTTTTTGCAGAAGTTTTTTATTCTAGAGTTGTTCTAGATCTTATGATCCTTGATCAGCATCTCTGTTCTTATAGATGAAAGTCAAAAGAAATAGGGAAGTATACAGATTCTACTTTCTTTTCAGTGACAGTGACACAATTAGAAGAACTGGATAAATTGCTGATTAATTGAATTCAGAATCTTTTCAAAGAACTAAAATTATGCTCTAGAAAAATTAACTTGCAAAATATAATTATCTAGGGCAACCTGATTTTGAAGCAGCTCAATAGTAAGAATGTTTAAAAAGTCATTATTACAATAACGGTAAATTTATTTTAATGTATGCTCTTCCATTTTTCATTAGATTTTTTTTGGGGGTAAGAATCTTCTAAAGAGGCATATCTTTATTCAAATATAGGTAAAATTTGTTATGGTGCTGCCTTCATCTTTAATAACTGAGTTTCAGATAGTCCTCATTTTACTTGGTGATGGAGAGACATTTCCCCCCTCTTATCCTTTGATTTCATTCATGTAGAGAATACACAAGATTCTTTCTTGAATGCAGATGGGCATCTACTTTGTCATTTATTTATTAGAGAAATTCTTTGGTAACTGAGACATTAAGCATCCTGGACATACTTGCATAACAGGTATATGTTAGAGTTAGAACTTGAACCTGCATTGTCTTAACCCAAAGATTGGTCCAGTATATTATGTTGCCTTTGGGTGGAGAGACGTAAGTAATGTGTGAACTTATAGGTACTTATGTATTAAAATATATATCTTATATATCATATATATCTTATGCACATAAGATATATATATGTATAGTGAGTATTAATAATAATGGTTAAGAAGGAATAATTAATAAAAAGCCTGTAGCTAAATCATTCGACAATTTCCTACTGGCATATCATCTGAGTAATATGTTATCAAATTTTGAACAAATATTTTAGGTCATAAAATTCAGGCTCTTCATTATGATTATTCTCCTAGATTCCTGTTCATGTACCCTAATAATGCTGGTGACTGAAGCTTCCTCACTCTATTACTGTTCCAAGTTGCTTGTTTCTTAGCAGCCCAGTGAGAAGAGAAAATGTTCACTCCTGCTGGATTTTTCCTAAATTTGTAATTAGATCCTGAAAGTCTGAAGCTAGCTATGCTTATATAACTTCTGTCTTGTTTATAAATAGTGTCCAGTTGACTTATGTTACATCTATCACCAAGTCCCTCTGATTAGACACTGATTAATAATAATGTTTTTCTCCAAATACCTCTGCACCCTGGATATAAAAATACATACTGTCCGTGAGAGTGTATTTGGTTGGTTCACTGTAATGCTGGTATTTGAGTCTATATAAGGAGGTTTTTTTTTTTTTTTTTTATTAGTAGCCTCACTTCATAGAAATTCTTTGTAATGTCTTCTACATCTGAAAGAATGGTAGCTGGAGAGTGCCTTAAAATAAGAATTATATTATTTATTGGAAAAACAATTATATGTCCTCAGAACTTTATACACCTAGATGCTATATTGTATTGATTGATTCCTTGTCAACATTTTTATCAATGTGCTAATGACAAGATTTTTAAAAATTTATAGATAACATAAAGATGAAAGGAACCAGTGATATAGTGAATGATTGAATTGAGATCTCAATAGATCATGACTAAGGTTGGACAATGGAATAAATCCAACAAGATAATATTTACTATTATTGTTCAGTCACACCTGACAGTCCTTCATGACTCTATTTGTTGCTGTTGTTTGTTGTTTTGGCAAAAATACTAGAGTGGTGTGTCATTTCTTTCTCTAGTTCATTTTACAGATGGAAAAACTGAGATAAATAAGTGACTTAAGTGATTTGCCCAGAGTCAGAATTAGGAAATGTCTAAGGCCATATTTGAACTCTGGAAGATGAATCTTAATGAATCCAGATCTTGGATATCTATCTACTGCACCATTTTGATTCTTGCAGTGTCCCTGAGAGGTAACTGCTTTTATTATCTTCATTTTATATTTGAGGAAACTGAGGCAAATAGAGGTTAAATGTGTCTACAGTCAGATTTGAAGTGAGATCACCCTGCTTTCAAGTCCAGTGCTTTATTTACAAAGGAATCAGAAACCCTGTGTTTGATAAATTAGAAAATACTAAGTAATTCAAGAAAACATTTCCTAATTGATCAAAATTTCTGGAAAAGCTAGAAAGTAGTCTGGCAGAAATTAGACTTAGACCAAAACCTTAATTTCTGAATACTTTAATAGTTACTTGACGATAATATTGAAGATCTTACTATAAAACATTTAGAGGAGAAGCAGATCATGTACTGTTTGCAATCATAGGCAGGATGTCTTGTTTCCTTTTACATCATTATAGTTTTTCCTGGTTTCTTTCTTCTCCTCCTCCTGCTCCCAGAGATCATTCCTCTGTGACATTTTTTCATATATTAAAATTTATTGAAATAATCCAAAAATATACGTAGTTTGCAAGAAATGTATACTACCTACCTACACAGAGGTGTGGGTTGGAAGTGTCATTTAATTTCTTTCTGCTGGTCATGCTTGATCTATATAATTTTGTTATATATTTTCAGTTTTTTTTTGTGTATGATTCCTTCCATTTACCTTGTTGTAGTTACTATGGATATTTGTTTTCTTTGTATATTTCACTCATCAGTTCATGTAGATCTTTCCTTTCTAATCTTTTTGTATCATGTGCATAATTTCTTTAGTATAATAGTGTTCCATTACATTAATGCACCATGGTTTGTTTAACCATTCCCAGTTGATGGACATTTACTTTCTTTCCAGTTTCTAAAAAGAAAGTTTCTTCATCCTAACTAGCTTATCATTTATTGATGGAAGATATCACAAAAAAGGAAACTAAAAAGTTGTAGGCAGATGAAGAAGTATAAATTACAGTCTGGTGAGAAATGAAGACACCATGGCCCAGAGAGGTGATGTGATTTGCCTGATGTCCCTCTCTGGGGGCAGATCCTGGAATAGAAACTAGATCTTTTGGTTCCTAAATGTAGTACTTTTTTGAGTTTCCTTCCTTCTCTGTCTCTCTTTCTCTCTGTCTCTTTCTCTCTCTGTTTCCGTCTTTCTCTCTCCATCCCTTTCTTCCTCCTTTCCCCTTTCTCCCCTCAGCTTTGCCTCATTACAGGCAAGATATTCTTAATGGTTATAGCTATTTTGAGATGAATTAGACTGCTTTAGGTGATGAATATTTCCTATAATTGGAGGTTTTCATGCAGATGTCTGATGACTACTTGATGGATTGGTTAGAAAATGTTATACTACTAGACAAAAAGGTGGATTAAATGGTCTTTTAGGTCTCATCTAACTCATATTTAAAGGCTATAAGTACATGGGACATGGGTTGTCAAAATGGGGGGAATTGTCTCAAGCAGTAAATGATATCTGGATGTATAATTCAGAGGAATATAAATCCTGGACAAGGATTTCAACAACGGCTAGTCTGTCCAGAAATGAATCTAATGCTTGCTATATATAGATGTATGGGAATAAGCATTGGAATTAGCTGTAGCTTTGAATTAGAAATTTCTAATACTCTTGAATTTTTGTTCTTATTCTTTCTCTTTAATTTCTATTGGTAGTGGTTCCCAATACTTCCATTTAATTTTTTTATATAGTTTCTTGTCTTCATGCATTTTCATTGATTGTCTGCCAGACTATGTTTTTATTCATTTGTGTCTCATACAGTTTTTTTTTCCTTCAAGATATATTTTCTACTTGAGGCTTCTGTAGTATTCTTTCGCCCTAAGTTATCTTGTATTTTATACTTCCTTCTTTATAATGAACAGCAGCATGAAATAATAAATAGAAATCTGGCCTAACAATCAGGAAGACCTGGGTTCATGTTTTATCTTTGATATATACTTTCTGAATAAGTCAACTTTCAGTGCTCTAGGTCAGGGCTTCTTAAACTTTTTCCACTTGTGACCCCTTTTTGCCTGAGGAATTTTTACACGGTTCAGGATATATAGGTATATATTATTGGTATACAAATCAAACATGTGCTGTTAATGAATCATAATTTTGCGACCCTCACATTTGGTTATGCAACCCAATATGAGGTTGCTGCCCACATTTTAAGAAACTTTGTTCTAGGCTAGTGATATCAAATTTATATTAAAATTGGGCCACTAAACCAATCTTAAGCCATACATAAAGGTTCCTGCATGCCACATATGGTCTTAGAAATGGCATATTTATATAACCTATGTTTTATTATATTTTCCTTTATTTTGTTAAATATTTCCCAATTTCATTTTAATGTGGTTCCTGTTGCATTCTGGTGTATTAAATGACTGTGTTTGACACCTGCCTTAGCAACTCTCTTATTCTTAAATTGTTGAGAAGAGGTGAGCTTTCATTTGTAGAGGGAATTTCCTTATCCAAAAATACTCTCTACTAATTAAATCACAGGTCCAGACTCTATCCTTTTTGTGGGGCATAGAGGGTGGAGTGTTGGGGAGTCTTGGGAGTGAACATGTGTTTCTTTTTTTTTTTTGCTGAGGCAATTGGAGTTAAGTAACTTGCCCAGGGTCACACAGCTAGGAAGTGTTAAGTGTCTGAGATAAGATTTGAACTCAGGTCTTCTTGACTTCAGGGCTAGTACTCTATCTACTGCATCAACATTGTCCCCATGTGTTGTTTTTAAAATACTTTTCTTATGATTATCTTATTTTACATCATATAGAATTTCCTTCTCTGTTCCCCAGTTTTTCATTATAACAGAGTTTTTTTAAAGCAAAAAATATAATCATCAAAACTGATCTGTACCTTGAAAAGATCTGAATAGTGCTATATTCATTGTTCTTTACCCAGAAACTCTTCATCTCTGCAAGTAAGTTGAGAAGTATCCCTGTACTTCCTCTGGTTAGATTATAAACTGCTTAAGAATTGACACTGTTTAAATCTTTGTTGTCTCAGTCTTTTGAAATCAGAGAATATTTTTTGTCTTTTTTTTTGGATATTGTAGCACTTAGCAGAATGGCTGGCAAATAATATGTTCTTAATTGACATTGATTGAAATAATCATTTACTTTTTATTTGCTTATTATATGGAAGGCACTGTATGCTTTTTGTTATAAATTAAAAAACCAAAAATTTCCAGGGAGAATTCAGCATATGCACAGATGAATTCAAGATTTTTTGAAGAGGAAAAGAATAGTATTATCGTAGGATTCTAGATAAGGAGAAGGAATAGACCTTAGAGACTATCTCCTCCAAATCCCTCATTCATAGAGGAGGAAACTTAGGACCTAAAATCACATAGGTCATGAGTGCCCTTGCTGGCAAGTGTTTCAGTCACAACTGGCTCACAGACATTTGAAGAGGAAAAAACAGTATGGTTTGGTGGTGCTCCATTGTGTCTGACTCTTTGTGACCCCATGGATCATAGCATGCCAGGCCCATCTGCTTTTGTTTTCATTTTAAACTGGTATCAAGTAGTTTTGGTTGTTATGGCTTTATGATATAATTTGAAATCTAGAAGGAATATTCCTGTATCATTTTAAGTTTTTTTCATCATTTTCCTTGAAATTCTAGACTATTTATACCTTCTACTAATTTTTTTCTAGATCTATAAAATATTCATTTGATGATTTAATTGTGATGTCACTAAATTTGTTATAGAATTGTCATTTTATGATTTCATTGTGACTCAGCCATGTGTACTGAATATCCCTCAGTTATTTAAATCCTTTAGTTTTGTTTTTTTTTTTTTTTTTGCTTTTTGCAAAATTTGAGGCAATTGAGGTTAAGTGACTTGCCCAGGGTCACACAGCTAGGGCATGTTAAGTGTCTGAGATCATATTTGAACTCAGGTCTTCCTGACTTCAGGGCTGGTGCTCTATCCACTGCACCACCTAGCTGCCCCTGTTTTTTTTTTTTTTTAATACATTTTGTTACTATTTGAATCTCCTTGTGGCCTGGGTGTGTCTTAGCATATTGATTTCTTAGTCATAATTTTTCTTAGTTTCATAAGTTGCCTTGAAATCTGCACCATTAAAAATGTAAAAAGAAAAGGAGACTTAGCAATACCAGATCTTAAACTATATTATAAGGTGATAATTATCAAAACTCCCTGGTACTGGCTATGAAATAGAAAGTTAGTTCAGTGAAACAGAGTAGACATATAATTTACAGCAGCAAATAAATATAATAACCTTTTATTTGACAAGTATAAAGACAAGATTTTGAGATAAAAATTCATTATTTGGTAAAAAAAAAATTTGCTGGGAAAACTGGAAAACAGAATGGCATCAATTTGATATAGGCCGATATCTTACGTTGTTTACCAATATAAGATCAAAATAGATTTATGACCTAGATATAAAGAGAGATATTAGAAGACAATTAGAAAACATGTAACATATGATCAGACTTATGGATAAGTGAACAATTTATGAATAAACAGAGAGCAAAGTTAGGTGTGAATTGAATAATTTTGATTACATTAAATTAAGAGCTTTTTGTACAAATAAAACAAATGTCACTAAGATCAGAAGGAAAGAAGAACATTTTTTTAGGAGGGGAGGAAATTTATAGATTATTTTTCTGAGATAAAAGTTTCATATCTCAATAATAAAGAACTTTGTCAAATCTATAAGACTGAATCATCCCCCAACTGAAAAATCAAAACAATTTATAATCATCCAAAAAAATTACTCAGTGATCATTGATTAGAAAAATGCAAAATAAAACAATTTTGAGATATCATTATACCTACCAGATTGTCTAAAACAAGTGAAAGGGAAAGTGACAAATGTTGGAGGGGATGTGGACATATCAAACGATAATTCATTGTTCATGGCACTGTGAACTGATCCAACCATTTTGAAGAGCATTCTGGAATTATGTCCAAAGAATTATTAAACTGTTTATACCCTTTGACTTAGAAAGTCTAGTTTTCGATTGATTTCTAAAGATGATTAGGGGAAAAGGAAAAGAACCTATTTTTCTTAAAATGTTTATAGCAGCTTTCTTTGTGATGTCAAAGAACTGGAAATTGCAGGAATGCCCATTAATTGGTGAATGAAAGTGTTATAATATATGATGATGATGGAAATGATAAGCTTGCTGATATTAGAAAAACATGGACAGATTTGCTTGAAATAATGAAAAACAAAACAAGCAGAATCAAGAGGACATCTTATGGTAATAGCAGTATTTGTTTTGAGCACGACATTGAGTGAATAAGTTGTTTTGAGTATTATAAATGTCCAAATTAAATGACATATGAAGAAAGATGTTAACTGCATATGAGAAAGAACTGATAAATTAAAGTTTATATAGAATAAATTTACATATACTTATTTTTATCAAATTGTAGCCATTTCTAGGATGGGGGAGGGACAGAAGGATAATTTTATTATTTATGTGTAAGGAATAGTAAGTTGTATATTCAGAAAGGTCTACTATGCATATGTTGCAAAATCTGCAGAAGCGTTTTTTTTTTTTTCTCTTCCATCACACAGAATATGTATAATATAGAGCAGGACTTCTTAAACTTTTTCCACTCGTGATCCCAATTCACCAGTGAAATTTTTATGTGATACTGGCTATATAGGTATATAAAGTAGGTATACAAATCAAATACTTAGTGATACAAATCATAATTTCATGACCTCCCACATTCAGTTACAAAATCCATATGGGGTTGCAAACCACAGTTTAAGAAGCTGGCATATAGAAAATACCACAGGATGCCCCTTGTACCATTTCTTATGGTACAAAAATGAAATCATATTTTTTATTATGCTATATTATGGAAATGCTTATTTTATTCCACAAATTAAAAATAAGATAAATAGATGTGGGAAAAAAAGAAAAGAAACTTGTACCATCATTTGAGCATATAGATGCTTCTCTGTATTAAAGTATGAGTGTTATTTGGAATTTAAAGAGTAACCCTTCTAATTTCTCCATGAATAGTTTAATTTTGTTAATTTCACAAGAGGATTTTTTATTTTAATGTGATAGTTGGTTAGGTTTTGAAAAATATTAGGGCTTTGAGAGTTCTCTTTTGTAGGGACATTAATGTTTTATATTTGTAAAAGTCTAATTTTTTCCTCTAAGGCATTTTTTAAAACAGGAAATCAGCAAAATCAAATGTATAATTTTTTGTAGTTCATAATTGCTCAGTCAAATCTTTTCATTTCAATAATGGCAGAATTTTTTGTTTTGGTTGGTGGGGTTAGGGGAGAATTAGCTCTATAAAGGGGTCATTCAGCTTACTTCACCAACTGCAAAATTTTGTAGATTTGGCCGATGTAATTGATGAAAATGAGGGCTTTCTCTCCCTTGTAAAGATTTAATGATTTCTCTACCAAATTTTACAGTGTGGGTCAGATGCAAAGCAAATCACAGATTGTTCTGATAGAAATTATTGCAGGTACACATTCTATAATATGCTACAAAGTAAGTTATATAGGTAAAAGTCAACACAAGAGATATTCATTCAGAAACTGGATCAATTTTATTTTATATTTTAAGTGAAAAATTCTGGATAACTTTACCATGCTTGTTAGTTTCCACATATTGATAAATTCCCATATTTAATTGTAATTAATTAACTTTGTTCACAAATTGTAGATCCTCAAATAGTTTCCCCTAGTAAAAAGACTATTATTTCAGCTAATTTTTGTCATGACTTGACAATAGATTTAGGTCCATTTTAATGCTTCAGTTTAAAGAGAGGGGAAAAGTACATGATTCCCCCTATTTTTTTTTTATTATCAGACTTCCTTTTAATGTGAATTGACAAGTTTATGTGTAAATGTCAAACCCAAACCTTTTAAAAATGTTAACCGATTTAGTCTGAGCTGCTCTGTGGAAAGTAGATTTAGATTGCATTCTATTAAAATGTGTACTCTTTCACTGACTCTTGGGGATTTTAAAAAATGGTACAAGGGGCATATTGTAGTATTTTCTATATACCAGCTTCTTAAACTGTGGTTTGCAACCCCATATGGATTTTGTAACTGAATGTGGGGGGGCCATGAAATTATGATTTGTATCAGTAAGTATTTGATTTGTATACCTACTTTATATACCTATATAGCCAGTATCACATAAAAATTTCACTGGTGAATTGGGGTCACGAATGGAAAAAGTTTAAGAAGCCCTGCTGTATATTATAAATATTCTGTGTGATGGAAGAGAAAAAAAAAAAAAAACGCTTCTGCAGATTTTGCAACATATGCATGCATAGTAGACCTTTCTGAATTGACAGCTTTTCATTTAAAGAAACATTATTGAAGGTTTTCCATTGGCCTGCTTAGAGACAAATTGGCATTGTGTTGATCAGACCTAGAGAATGGGATGAGGCATTCAGAGAGCATAGGGGAACTGAGAACAAAGGGCCAATCTCAGGCATGCATGCAACTCTCTTCTGGCAAGGAGTATGTTGCCTCTTCTCTGAATGTGTGACTTTGTGAAGTCTCTTCATTTTAGAAGATTGTCTTTCCTTATTAGGCCAGCAAATGAGAATATTTTCCATATATAAAAATAGTTTTGGGTCCTGCCAAGCCTTTTCTGTTAGCCTCTAAATTTCACCCTTCCAAGCAACTGTTTTGTCTAGTTTTACCGAGTGCTTTCTGGGGCAGGGGAGTGTTTGGGGCTTGACATTTCTATTGTGACATTGTATAGCTGCCAGCAGAATGATCAGAGCTTTAGTTTCCAGTATGTGGCATGATGAGTTGCTTAATTGAAAGTGACAATCTGTTGTTTCTCATTGGCTTGGTAAAATGTTACCTTTTACTCGAATGGTTAACTCATTCCTTCTCAGCACAGGAATTTAAGTATTGCCGAGGGACCACTTTAAGTAGAACTTGTAGTGATTTTGTAGGTTGAATTTGGATTTGAGATTAAATCACTTATTAAGTCACATGTGTGACATCTGTCAGCAATCTCAGAAAAGAGACAGATTATGTCTTGGGACACTATTTTTGAAGTATTCTTATAAATTCATTGAAAAATGTAAAAATGAACTCCATTCTTGGAAGGTTCCAGGATGACCTTTGTTTTATTGTCAACCATTGCAACAAAGTGGATGATTTCTAGCGGCATATTGAAGCATTTGGAGGGAGACTCCTCATGAATAAAACCTCGAGGTGTGGGTAAGAGAAGCAGAGAGTAACAAGAAGATTTATAGCTAGGGATTATGATTTGTCAGTAAATGTTTGATTTGTATGCCTACTTTATATATCTATATACCCAGTATCACATAAAAATTTCTCCAGTGAAAAGGGGTCACAAGTAGAAAGTTTAAGAAGCCTTATAATCAGAGTTATAGGCATGGCTGGTAGAAAGGTATATTGGTGTGCCAAGTTAGAATTGGTAGGAGTCAGGCCTTGTATCATAGTCTATATCTGTAAGGCATGAATATTTGTGATGCGCCTATTTTTTTAGAAATTTCCCCTCACCCTGAAATGTTATAAACTAGTCATATAGTGGACATCTGGCTTCTTTTGTCTTTACTTTTTTCACTTTATAGTTTTTATAACTTAATAATTAGTTATATAAAAATAACTAGTATTTTAATATACTTTGGACAGGAATAAAGGCTTTCATTCACAAGGCTTCTAAAATTGCATCTGTAAAATTTCCTTTTCCAGGCCTTATTGCTGTGTCTTTTAGGACCAGAAAGTTTTATATTTAATAAAAAGTTGACATAGTTTTCCTTCAGTTAAATTAACAGAATCAATTTTCATAAATGAACAGAGTAAATATGGATAGGAAGAGGCATTTTTTTTTTGAAATCATTCTGACGGAACTATCTCTTTGCAGTTGAATTTTGAAGAGCAAAGCTTCTTGCAGAATTACCTACAAAGCTCTTACCTATACTGATACATGCCTTAAGAGCTACAAATTTGTCAAATTACTCAGTCAGATTGGTCTGCTATTGGGAAGCATGTTTTAGTTGCACAAAACTGATTCTTGATTTTGGGCAAAACCCCAAATTTGAACAAGCTCCAGTTTACTAATGACTATATATGCTAGAAGTTTATTTATTTATTTTGATTTGGAATTTGCAATATATTTTCCCAATTCTTGTGCTTTTAAAATAAATCTAGAAGAACAAAGGTTAAGAATATCAGGGTAATAAATGAAAAAAAGTGTTAATGCTGACTAGCATTCCAGGTTTTGAACTATAATACAAAGTAGTAATCTTCAAACATTCTGGTACTGACGAAAAGAGTGTAGATGAGTGAAATAGATTAAATATACAATATACAGGAGTAATTGGCCATAGTAATAGAGTGTTTGATAAACCCAAAGATCCAAGCTTTTGGAGTAAAAATTCAACATTTGATAAAAAATGTTGGGAAAATTAGAAAACATTTAGGCAGAAATTAGGTATAGAACAACATGTTATATCATATACCAAAATAGGGTAAAAATGCATAAATGAATTAGATATAAAGAATAATAACATAAATAAATTAGTAGAAGATGGAAAAATGCACCTAGCAGATCTATGGATAATGGAAGAGTTTATGACCAAGCAAAAGAGAGAATATTATGGAAAATAAAACAGACAATTGTGGTAATATGAAATTAAAAAAGCTTTCAAATTAACATAGCTGAAATTATAAGGAAAAAAGAAAATTGGGGGAAATTTTGCAGCAAAGTGCTCTGATAAAGGCTCATTTCTCATATATGTAGAAAACTGAGCTAAGTTTGTAAAAATTAAGAGCCATTCCCCAATTGATAAATGGTCAAAGGATGTGAATAGACAGTTTTCAAAAGTCACATAAAAATGCTCTAAATCACTTCTGATTAGGCAAATGCATATTAAAATAACTCTGAGATGCATTACATCTATTATTGTGGCTATCATGACAGAAAAGAAAAATGCTTGCAGGGATGTGGAAATAATTAGACTCTAATGCATTATTGAGTTGTGAAGATCCAACCATTCTGAAAATTATGTGGAACCGTGCCCAAGAGGTTATAAACCTTTGCATACCCTTTGGTATGTATCCCAAAGAGATCAAAGAAAAGGAAAAAGGATTCCTTTGTACCAAAAAAAATATCTGTGGCAGGGTTTTCTTTGTTTTTTTGGTGGTGGCAAAGAATTAGAAATTGGGGGGATTGCTGAATAAGTTGTATATGATTGTCATGTCATGTTGTTATGCTGCAAGAAATGATGATCAGGTTGGTTTCAAAAAGCCTGGCTGCTAAAACACATCTTCCATTCTGTGGCTTCCTCTAAAATGTCTGGAGGAACAATTTGAGGCTGGTTGGATAGTTACTTGGGCACAAGAAATTTGTTAAATTTCAAATCTCTTTTGGAGAAGGAAAATTTTTCAGCTTCTTTTAACTTCTCAGGTGTTCTGAATTGAGAAAGAAAGGGCAAATATTTCCATTAGGATTGTAGGTACTCTGGACTTAAACACCTTTGACTGATGTCTGTCAGTCATGTGTGCTTGAAGTTCATTGAGGATTTAAGTGTTTGTCAATTGGGAACTGCTGGTATATGATGGAAAATACCTAGTTCCCCTACCACCATTGCCAATAGCAATTAATATTGATACTTTATTTGATATTATCACTAGTAGGTTTAATGAGAGGTTTCCTAAGTCATTTCAGAAATGTATTTAAAACTATGGAGCCCCAATTCTGTAAACTATATGGAGCATATGTAGGTGTATAGTGTGGTGGCAGCTTCTTATCTAGATTGTGACCAGAAATAAATTCAGTTTTCAATTTTTTTTAATTTTTTTTATTTTTATTTTTATTTTTATTATTTTTATTATTAATGTAGAGCAAATACTTCTCTAAGTTGTATCATTAGGAATAAATCCCATTCTCTACCTGCTTCTTTTTTCAATTTTTTCCCTGAAATTAATGCAGTTCATTGGTGGTTTGGGGATTTTTTTTTTTATTCGCTTAATTGTGGGCATGGTAAAAGCTCCCATATTTCCAGTGCATGACTATTTACTCCTCTTTTCTGTCCTCATTTTATAGTAATCAATTTGTCTTCTTTTTAGCACAAGTCCTCCATATTGTTGTGTGGATTTACATTCCTTTCGTACTGGGGAGATGGTGAAGTCCATTCAGTTCAAGACACCCATCTATGACCTCCACTGCAACAAACAGTATGTATTTTTCCAGCTGTTTCCAACCTAATATAACATACCTTTTGGAGCAAGTATAAATCTAGTAATGTCTTTAAATTTTATATAGCACATATCAGTTTCATTGTTAATCAGATTCATAAAAAATAAATCAAGTCCTTTGGCATCTAGCTGGTAGAGAAGTCAAATGTTTTACCTGGGCTTTGAAAGGTCCAAGTTCAAATATGCCCTCTGACAGCTAACTCAGTATTTAACCCTGAACAAATCCTTTGGTCTATGCCCCAGTTCCCTAAATCATAATACAGGGAAAATAATACCACCTACCTCCCAGGCTTATTGTGAGGATCAAATGAGATAATGTTTTTAAAAGTAAGCATAATACTTCATATATAGGAAGCACTTAATAAATATTCCCTTCCTCCTTCTGCTCTTCCCTCCCTTTCTTCTTCCCTCCCTTTCTTCCTTCCTTTGTCTCACTTTCCTAGGACCAATGCTTAATCTCCCAGAGTTCTTTTTATCTTTGGGAAAATGTCCACTTTTCACTTAGGTTCATGGGCTCACTGGCTATTTCCTGAGGCTGTGCCTCTCTTTCGTAAACAGAATATTATCCTTCCAGGATATTGAACCATAATATGGTTCTTCTTATCCACAGATTTTGCAAATAAATATTTTTAAAATTGAAGTTAAATTTACATATTAGCAAACATATTTATACTCAAAAGAATTATTGATATACAGTATAATAACCCAGTGTATTAGACATTGTGAGGATTCCATTGATCATAGTATTTTAGCTGTCAGCTTCTTAAATTTTTTTTGCCAGTTTAAATCCTATCCATTTATCCATTTACCCATTTTAACCAAGGGATGCATTGATTATTCCTTTTAGGTAATAATAAGAAAGAGGAAAAATGCTGTCCACTTGGAAAGCATAAATTATGAGAAGTAATGTGACAAATTCTAGAGATTAGCCTTTGAATAGGAATTGGGTTTAAGTCACTCATCTGATTAGTGTAAAAATTTCTCAATACCCTAGGCAATTCTTCTATTGTGGAGGAATTGCCAATCTGCATGAATGAAATCACAGTTCCTAACACTATTTAAACAGTTAAGTAAAATTCCATAAAATTAAATTCTATTTCTGGAATAGAATACTATTTTAAAGGAACATATCACTTAAACAACCATCTTGTAAAAGTCTTTATCTATGGTTTTTTCTCCTCTATATTGTTTCACAGTCTAATGTTAGCTAAAGAAAGTTAGATTTTTAAAGTGAATATTTTTTGTATCAAATTATGAACAATTACAGTGTTCATAAGATTTCCTAGGTACCTTTTTACTGTGTCCTTCAGATTGAAAACATTTTTAAACTCTACAGTAGTAAATGTTTTCTTCCTCTTATCATGGTAAATGAGTCAATATTGGCCTTTTTCTTAGTATCAATAATTCTCTTCCTTCTGCATGCTAATTATACCCTGCCTGCTTTCAAACCATTTTGATCCCAGACGTTGTATGCTTTTAGTTAGACTTTGTTGGAAAAAGTAAGCTTTTTAAGTGGAATACTTTATTCATTTATGGAACTATTTACCAGTGATGGAAAATAATGCCATAGTTCACCTTTGGGGCTGTCTTACTGTTCAGGTATCTTCTTTTTCTGGTTAACTCTCTGGTTAAGCTACCTACTGATTTACTGAACTTTATATTACCATTGATTTTCCATTCAGACAAAGACTCAAAACACTTTACATTAATTACATGCATATGCCTTATATACTTAATATAATTTAAAAATACTTGAAAAAAATGAAGTCATCTGGATTTTTGAATTTTTTTCCTCATATCTCCATTGTTTGCACAGTTCTTAGCCCATAATACATGCATATTAATAAATGTTGATACAATTTTAAAATACCATAAGGGAAATAAATAGTTTATTTGAGTTTTGTATCTTCTGTTCTTTTTAAATTTGGATACATTTCTCTCTCACCAGTAAGTACATTTTGTTAAAATTTCAAACTGTTCCATTATAAATGTAAACTATTTTTTAAAAGAATATAATAAATACTAGGATGTTAGGTTTGAATTCAAAGGTTTTTCCTTATTTTCTGTTTCTTGATGGTTCATGAGAAAATTAAAAATATAGTGGAAGTTCTTTATTTAGAGATAAGTTTGGTATATTTCTTTTTGTCTTAGAAAGTGGGAACACTGGTCATGCTCTAATGTTTTTAAAAAGTACAGATTTGGAGGCAAAAAACAAATCTGGAATGTTATGTCCAAAATATATGCATTATTGCTGACTGTGTTCACTATATTTATTCACCTTGTTTTTTTCCACAAATTATTAATGAGCATATAACTCATGAGAGGCAAGTGGAAGCAGAGCTCTGAGTGAATTATAAACAGTCACCAGCAAAAAAGAAAAATAAATTATGTATTTGTAGGCAGGCCTTTGAATATTTTGTTGATGCCATACTATCATTTCATATTATATAAAAAGTTAAAAAGAGAAATAAACCTCTATTAGATTTTAGTCACTCTGACAGTTAAATCAATTCTCAAAAAAGTGAAGGTTGGCAAAGACAAGATGGTATATTGTTGAATAGAATCTAACTTGTAAGTAAAGTGTCAGTTATTTATTTCCCTACTTGATATTTACATTGTTATTACCAAGTGAAGAACAAAGTAGTAATTGTACTCCTTTTGGATGATAACATATCTTCGGGAACTAATCTCTTACTAAAAATAATTATTTTGGAAATGATTATCACCTTTTATCTTTTATGACCTCTTCATATCTTAGTTTTGATTTATCATTGTTCTTTTGTATTTTACCTTTTCCCTCTCAAAGATTTTGAGTCCTTGTTTTTATTGAGCTCACTATTTGGTTCCAGCAAAAGAAGGATCTGTCATTTTAACATGTTTTCAACTGAACCAAACCTAAGCTCCATCTGTGCTGGCTGATTTTCAGAGTATGAATAAACTATTTGCACATTTCATAACTAAAATTGTTGTTAGGATTCTTTTTTCCTTATAGTGAAGAATTGAACCCTAATGTTCCTGAATGAAAAAAAAATTCTTAAAATTATCTTTCTGTATCATAACACATTTGACTAGATAGACTTTTGTTTGAAACTGAGATTGCAGTCAAGTTTTGGTATAGGTTGACTTTATTGTTGTCGTTATTTTACTTTCTTTCATATTGTTCTCTCAGTCATAAAAATCATGTTGAATAGTCTTCTACTTTTTAACTTTTTTGTGGGTATCTTAATTATGTAATTGGACAAAATGCCCAACTGTTTGTAAAGCCCTAGAGGAAAATGGTACTCTTAGTTGCCTGAAATATGCAATGATTTTTCTTATAAGGAAATACTGAGATTAATGTAACTATTACTCCCCTTTGATTGAATTCTCATCTATTTTATGTAAAAAGTTGATTCATTTATGCTGGTTAGCTACTGTTCTCTTGTTTTTTTTTTTCCCCTGTTGTCCTTGCTCTTGGAAATCCAGCAATCGTTTTAATGACAGTTTTCATAAATCCATTTGATCTCTAATTCCCTGACTCTGAGCTGTCACAGGAAAAACACTTTTAGAAAATGATGAACAATTGATTCTTAAACTTACCCATTTGTAATGAAGATGGATTTCACAGAATTATAATCACTAGAAATTCCATTTGGATAAATAGAATTGAAGGAGGGCAAAATACATTTCAGTTAACAGTAGCTAGAATTTGTCTTCTATTTTAGATTTTTTTCCTTTAATTCATTCCTTCTCTCTTCCCACCCCTTTCTCATTATGATCTTAGCAGCTATGTTATAAATTTTTCATCTTCCTTTTAACAGGTTTGGAGTTTTCTTTTTTGTTTTTTTGTCTATGAAAGGCACTACAGCTCTTTGAGCATTTTTTTGAATTACAAAGCCATCAATAGTTGGATTGGTGACTTGATTTCTTCAAAATTTTTACATCATGAATGATATGACTGTGAAATTAATTTGCAAAATTTCACATGACTGATTATTCACTCTTGGTTTTTTCACTCTGATTTTCTTTTCCCATTTCAGAATCCTCGTCGTAGTCTTGCAAGAGAAAATTGCTGCCTTTGATAGCTGCACTTTCACAAAAAAGTTCTTTGTTACAAGTATGTACATATCTGTTTTAATTTACTGTCTGTTACATTTATTTGTATTTATGCTTCATATCTGCTATAGTCAAAATAATAGTTTACATACAATTCCCTGATCTTTTGTATAAATTGTTATCAGTGTTTGATAGGTCTTCACTCTTGTTTTCCTATGATCTCCTTTACAAGTCTTTATGCTTAATACAGAAACTTAGGAGACAAATTCTTAGCTGTACACTATACTTTTATATGTTAGACAATTTTCTTATTTTAGTGCTGTAATTTCCCTCTGTGTAAAATGAAGTAGGAATACCTAATTCTTCATTAATGATGGCTTTGTTATGCTTTTTTAATATTTTAAAGCCGTTATTAGCATTTACTCATTTAATGTAGCATTCTTAAAAGGAGATAGCTTAAATATACAATTCAGAAGCAAAGGAGTAGAGTCCCATACATATGAAGCCCTTTGCACAAGGAGAATGTCTGAGGTGGTAAGGTCATGATTCATTCTTAAGGAAGTACCTGCCACTCAGTTCCTCTAAGAAAGCCACTTATGGGGGCCACATCCTTTGTGGTAGAAAATACTTTCTGAAAGACAAGTTTGTTCTCTACAACAAATTACATATATTTAAGAACAAAGATTTTTTCATCCCTATCCTAATTCTGATTTCTTTCTTTTGCTTGTTGTATGAAGATCTTATGGACCCTCCCATTGCTTTTGTTGCATTGAATATCAAATGACTCATAGCTGGACTATGGAATTTTTGGCTCTTTGCTGAGTTATGCATCTGCACATAGATACCTTGTAATAGACAAGCTTGTACATTTTTTGGAATATTTTCTGCTGTGGTGCTAGAATAAGTTTTCCCATAAATGCTGCATGCTTTTGTAGAACAAAAATGAGGATGAATTCAATTTTGAATTTGTTACTTTATTCCTTGCCCCCTCATATTACTAATAGAAGTCGAAGGATTAAGAAATGTCATTCAAATTTTTCTATGCATGTTTTGTTTGTTTATTTTTTGGGGAGTAAATGTGATAATAGATTTCCTTTAGAATTTAGGAGAGTGGATGCTGTCATAAATCTAAGAAAATCAGGGTCTTTAGCCCAAGATAGTATAAAATATTCAATAGAATGCTCAACTTGGAGTCAAATAAAAGTGAGTTCAAATCCTGATGACTCTTTCTAGGTATATGACCATGGGACATATCACTAAATCTTTCCCACTTTTGGTTTTCTCATCTGTTAGGAGAGTCAGTTGAAAAAAATTAAATAATACCTATTGCAGTCTTTGAATCTTTGAATAAGCTATTTATTGTTTATTGTATTTTGGTCCCCTCACAATTTTTTTCCCCAGAGTTAACCAGTCAGTACTTGGTGGATCAATAGCACTGGTGTCTCTGGGGAGGTCAGTATGGGTAATTAGGTGCTTCTTTTTAACACTGTGAGACATACTTGATAGGTTAAAATGGAATTGAATTGATTCAAGAAATGTTGAGTAAGTATTTATTGTGGACTAAGTATTATGAACTCTGCCTAGAAATATACCAGAAAGCCCATTTGCTCCAGGATTGTGTAATTTTTTTTTGGCCCTCTTTTTAAATTTTTACTTTTTTTTTCTAGTTATACATGTACATTTTTTAAAAACTTATTTTCTTATAAATCATGTTGGGAGAAAGAAGTCAGAACAAAAGGAAAAACTATGAAAGAAAAAAAATAGAAGAAAAAGAAAAAAGAGTGATTTACATTTATTGTTGATTTACATCAGAAACAAGAATTCTCAAATTGTTGGCTATAAGCATTTGGAAAAGAAAAAAGAATTACAATAGACAATGAGGAGATAAAATTATCACTCTTTGGTTTTTTGTTTTTGTTTTTGTTTTTTTTTGCTTTTTGCTGAGGCAATTGGGGTTAAGTGACTTGCCCAGGGTCTCACAGCTAGGAAGTGTCTGAGACCAGATTTGAACTCAGGTCCTCCTGACTTCAGGGCTGGTGCTCTAACCACTGCGCCATCTAGCTGCCCCAAATTATCACTCTTTGTAGATGATATGATATACATTTAGGGAGTCCTAGAAAAATCATCCAAAAATCTTGTTGAAATAGTTAACAGCTTTAGGAAAGTTAGAGGATATAGAATAAACTCACATAATTAACATTTCTATATATTATTAACAAATCCCAATAGCAAGAGATAAAAAGAAATTTAAAATAACTGTAGATAAAATAAAATATTTGCATGTACCCCTGCCAAGACAAGTCCAGGAACTATATGAATACATTTACAAAATACTTTTCCCACAAGTAAAGTCAGATGTAAACATTTGGAAAAATATCAGTTGCTCATGGGGAAAAATAGTTGCTCATGGGTAGGCTGAGCTAATATAATAAAAATGATAATTCTGTCTAAATTGATTTATTTGTTCAGTGTCAAACTGCCAAGATATTTTATAGAGCTAGAAAAAAATAACACAATTCATCTGGAAGAACAAAAGGACAAGAATATCAAAGGAATTAATGGAAAAAAAAATACAATGGATGATTGCCTAGCAGTACCAGACCTATAAAGCAGCAATCATCAAAAATATATGATAATGACTAAGAAATAGAGTGTTGGATCATTAGAATAAATTACATATACATGAGATAGTAATCAATGACTATAGTAATCTAGTATTTGATAAATTCCCAAACTCCAGCTTCTGGGATAAGAACTCATTATTTTCCAATTTTCCCAGTAATTTTTTGTGAAATAATGTCAGAAACTTGGCATAGACCTATATCTCACACTTCATACCAAAATAAAGTTAAATGGATACATGATTTGGGTGTGAAAGGCAATAACAAGCAAATTAGGAGAGCAAGGGATAATTTATCTATCATGTCTTTGGAGAAGGGAGGAATTCATGACCAAAGAAAAACTAATATTATGAAATACAAAATTGACCCCTATGATTACATTAAAAAGGTTTTGTACAAACAAAACCAACACAAACAGGATCAAAAGGGAAAGCACAAAGCTGGGAAAAAATTTATATCTAGTGTTTCTAATAAAGGCCTCATTTCTAAAATATATTTAAAAACGGTGTCAAATTTATATGAAGTCATTTCTCAGTTGAAAAAAGGTCAAAGGATATGAACAAATAATTTTCAGATGAAATTAAAACTATAGTCATATGAAAAAATGCTCTATTGATTAAAGAAATACAAATTCATACAACTCTGAGGTACAACCTCACACCTCTCAGATTGGCTAAGATGACAGGAAAAGATAATGATAAATGTTAGAAGGGATGTGGAAAAACTGGAACACTACTACATTGTTGGTGGAGTTGTGAAATGATCCAGAATTTTAATGTCTTGTTGAGTTCTTATACTTTGCTTGCTATCACCATCTTTACATGAGGTTCAACATATTTCCTGAGCAGCTTTATTTGCTTTACAACTTAATAAAATTGGGATCTTTCTCTATATCTCAGTTTTTTTTCCTGCAGAAACCTGATTGATTATAATTTATTGAAAACGTTGATACATTAATATATTACTTAACTATATGACCTAGTATAAATTTTTCTGAAAACTATTGAGTAAATTGCTGAAAGGCCTTTCCTTTATTTCTTATTTTATTACCCACAATAGGACAGAGGCTTAATCAGGACAGTGGGAGAATTGTTCTGCTTTCCCCATTTCCCTTCACTTTCCTATTTTTCCCTTCCTACTGAGCTCCAGGGCAAAGATAAGTAGCTCTAAAATAGTGAGGTCTAGCTACTATGATTTTCTGCCATTGTGCTCTGATACCCTATCAATAGCCTCAGTTATTCATTGCTTACTGAACCAAATGTATATATCTTGACTTCTGAGATAGGGGCAGGTTGCTAAATTCCTGCTGTGTCCTCACCATATTATCTCACATTTCCTTGTAGTGAAATTTTTTTCTTTTTTCTGTGAGCCCATCTAAAAACTGCCAAGTGTAGAGCTACTTCTAGTGAAAGCTTTTATGGTATGGATTTTGAGAGCAAAATTAAAAATTCCATAGTTATCACCATTCAGTTTCTAATGTGAATAGCTAAGGTTTTAGATATGTGTATGTATAAGGGGGGAAGGCAGATGGCATTCAGAAAATATCTAGGTTTTTGAAACCATGGACCTATGTACAACTCAAGTTGTAGTTTGGGTAGAAAATATTAAAGTTACCAATAGGTGTCAGTTTCTTCCTTTGTTAGGAATATTTTATAGGAACATTCACAAGACAGAGGAGACAGTGCATTACACACTTAATGGAAGGTGTTGGTTCTGTAACTGTTTTTTACAGAATTTACTTTTGGACTTTTTCAGGACTAGATCATAGTTATAAGTACCAGATTAAAATAAAATAAACTTAATTGTAGCTATATAGTTTAGAGGAAAGTAGATTTGGATCTAATTTTTTTTATTTTTTATTAAAGCTTTTTATTTGTAAAACATATGCATAGGTAATTTTTCAACATTGACCCTTGCAAAGCTTTCTGTTAAAAATTTTTCCCTTCTACCCCCACCCCCTCCCCTATATGGCAGGAAGTCTAATACATGTTAATTATGTTAAAATATTTGACAGATCGAATATGTGTATATATATTTATACAGTTATCTTGCTGTATAGGAAAAAAAAAAAACAAACCTGAGAAGGAAAACACAATGCAAGCAAACATCAATAGTGTGTGAAAATGCTATGTTGTGGTCCAGACTCAGATCCACAGGTCTCTTCCTGGGTATATATGGCTTTCTTCATCACTGAACAACTGGAACTGGTTTGAAACATCTCATTGTTGAAGAGAACCAAGTCCATCAGAATTGATTATCCTATAGTCTTGTTGTTGCTGTGTATAATGATCTCCTGATTCTGCAGATTTCACTCAACATCAATTCATGCTAGTCTCTCCAGGCCTCTCTGAAATTATCCTGCTGGTCTTTTCTTACAGAACAATAATATTCCATAGCATTCACACATCATAGTTTATTCAGCCATTCTCCAATTAATGGGCATCCATTCAGTTTCCAGTTTCTAGCCGCTACAAAAAGGGCTGCCACAAACATTTTTGCACATGTGGGATCCTTTCCTTCCTTTAAGATATTTTAAGATGATTTGGATCTAATTTGAAAGAAAGATTATGGAATATACAATAATGCCTAATTAATATTAAAATTTTAGAATAAGAATGAAGCTATCATATCTTTTTTGATGAAGGAAAATACAAATTATGCTAGCTGATGATTTAAAAAATTTTGGAAAATCTAAAAACATGAGGAACATAAAATTGGGGATCTTTTATGTCTCTTATTCATAATAGCATGTTTAGAGAGGCACAATTAATATATTCAATACAATTTATATTATTTTGCTTTCTCATAAAACTCTTTAAAAGAACGAAGCCAAATTCTTGTTTCAAAAATTTTAGGCAATAACAAAAGAAAGAACTTTTAAAAAATCATCAATAAAAGATCAAGTTGTTGATTTTGGAAATTTTTTTCCCCTAGTGTGACCTTTTAGAAATAGTTTCCTTTTGTTTTTTTAAAGTTAGATTTCCCCCACCACCACCACCATGAAGTACAGTTTTCTTCCCATCTTTTCCATGACAGTGCCAGTCTACTTGAGGACCAGTGGAATCTGTTTGTACTATTATCATAACTTTAACCTCCACCTCCCAAATTCTAAGAAAAAATGGTAGAAGAAAGGATGTATATCAAAAAATTTGATGGAGTTTTAAGCACAGAACAAATTGCCTCTCAAAATAATGATAAATCATTTACACTATCCAAAAATTCCAGCCTCACTTCTCACATTTGTTAGCTTTGAATACTTGTTCTGGGGAGAAACTTTAAAATTTAAAGCAGTTAAGCTTTAAGTTATGAAATGGCTATTTGTATTTTCAAATTGCCATTACATTATAGTATTTTCTCTTGCCTTTTTCCCCCCTTCAACTCAAAATGGTTAACTACACACTGGACCCTGTAAATTCTTTCTATTTAGATGAGCCTTTGTTTGTCTGGTAAATGTGTAATTGTGTTTTTGCAGGGTATTTTTCATTTGTTTGTTTAGCACAGTACTGTTATTGCTGGTACAGGCCTCATTTGGGGGTGATAAAGCATATAGAAGTAATATAGACAATTAAGCAGTCTCTAAATGTGAAGTAAAAACCTTTTTTGTTGTTAGTTTTATGTTTAACCAACAGTTCAAAATCAATAGCAATGTGCCTTCCTCACCTGTCAGCGGCAGAGCCAAGGCAGACTGCACAGTATTCACAAGTGCCTCTTTCCCTGGCATTCCATCCTTCCCTTCCTAACTGTATTGTACCATAGCCAAGGGAAAGCTGACGTCATGGAAGAAGAGGAGAACTGGTCCAAAAGGTGCCGAGACTTGGCTATTTAGAACAGCTTTTTCCAAAAGCCTGCCTTTCCACCACTCCTTAAATTCCTATTAAAAACAGGTCTCTGTTGTAAGCCATGGGTCTCGATGGAGAGGGGAACCCTTCTTGGTGCTCTCGGCCTTTCAGATTTGCTTTGGCGGCCTTGACTTCCAGTTACTTAGGAGAGGAAGTGGCCCCTGGTTCTCCAGCTCTTTAGTCCTAAAGCAGTTCTGTGTGCTTGTGGTTCTTTTTTTAAGGGGCATACCTTCCCTCAGGTGCTTAGAGCATTGAGGTTCCCAGGTGTGGAGATGTGTGTTTTCTTTCCTACAATAACAAATGCTTTGCTCTGGCAGCACATAAGAACCAGTGTGTTTTTGACCCCCTTTTCTCCATAGTCACAAATTCCTGGTACAAATCATTCTCCAAATGGCTGGAGGACAAAGGGCGTCACTGGAGACATGGTGCCTTAGTGTTCTTGTCCTGGATCATCCGGTGGGGAATGAGCCTTGCTCCTTCAAGCCCCTCCCTACAAAGTTTCATAGCAACATGGATTCTGCCCCGGCTGCCTTTTTGGGACTGTCTAGCATGTCTATTAGAGATGAATACATTTATTGCAAACTTCTGGCTACGGTAGATGTTCAGTCAGAGGGGGAAGAAAGCATCTTATGATAAGGACAGCAAAAAAAACGTCAAAACAACAGCAAGAACAATAGTGCATTTTCACAGGAAGTTTTATATAGTAACTACTGGCAGAAGTATTATTCATCTGATCCCCAAAAAAAACTCTCATTAAGATGAGGAGGAAGATGATTTCTCTTAAAAGTCACTTTAGAGTGACTCAAGGACATCAAATTGTTTTAAAATAGTTTGTGTGTGCCAGTTTGGTTAGCAAATCTCTCTTGGGTTCTTTGGTTGTCTGATAAAAACTTCCCTAGTCAGGTCTCTTTTTAAAACTAGCACTTTTCAACATAGGGCCTTCCATTTCCTGAGAAATCAGAAACCACAAAGATTGTGAAAATAAAATATGGGGTCAATTTGTTGGCACTCTTTTTGAATGACCTCTCTCCCTTTTTCTAGTTCCTTCAAGACTTCTCCTTTTCCCTCTTGCTGTGCATTCTTTTTTTTTTTTTCTTGCTGTGCATTCTTAACTGTTGTCCTGTCTAGTCTTCCTTTTTGCTTGTCTTGCTGAGGTTTTGATTTTTTTTTTGTTTGTTTGTTTGTTTTTTTAAACTATGGTCTTACTCTACAGTTGAGCAAACATTTTATGGGTATTAATCTCTGCTATATTGTGTCAGTGGTTCATGGTAGGAAGAAGAGATCTGGAGAGTCAGCAGTTCCTCTATGAATGCAGTTATGCATTTTATAAATGGCAAGTAGCTTATAATTCAGTTTGGATCAAGGACCTTGAAGCCCATGATAGAGACTTTTATGTAATCTTTGATTATATAATGAGTATTATCACTTATACCTTCAGATTGTGTTTCTTTTCTTCTTCTTCTTCTTTTTTTTTTTTTTTTTTAAACAACACCTTTCCTTTGGTCAAATAGAGTTGAAGTTCTTCTACTCTCAAGCTATCTGATTGAATAGAAAATATGTAATTTTTTTTTTAAACTCAAAGTTCTGTAGATTTTTTTTCTCATATCAAAATTTGCCCCATTATCCCTCCTCCTCTTCCTTGCAGAGTTACTTCATATAACAATGTTTATTCTATTTTTATTTTCATTTTTTTGGTTTTTGCTGAGGCAATTGGGGTTAAGTGACTTGCCCAGGGTCACACAGCTAGGGAATGTTAAGTGTCTGAGATCAGATTTGAACTCAGGTCCTCCTGAATTCAGGGCTGGTGCCCTATCCACTGCGCCACCTAGCTGCCCCACAATGTTTATTTTAGAAATAACAAAAGAAAAAATAATAAAAATATGTTGGAAGACTTGGGGATGTAATAAACCTTCCATTTCTGAATTTTTATGCCAAATAGTAGGTTTATATCTGGCACTACTAATTTTTCCAAATAGAGTAGAAATAAATCATCTATCTATAAATAGAGTTCAAAAACATTATTGTTGGTATTTTTCCCCATTATGATCATATTCTGCCTGCGATTATGAAGAACTCCTTTTGCAATCATTGATTTAATGATTATACCTAAAATTGAACACAACATGATATGATGAAAGGAGCATTGATTCAGTAGTCAGAAGACTTGTTCAGACACTTACTACCTGTGTCATCTTTAGCAGGTTCTTCCTGGAACTCAGTTTCCTCATCTTTAAGATGAGATCTTTGATTTTTTTCTAGCTCTGAATTGATAATCCAAGAATTCTTTGTATATATCTTCTTTCCAAGACAGTGAAGGACAAGACTAGATCCTTATCATACAGAGAAGATACATCAAAAATACTCATAGTGAAAGGTAAAATAGAACCAATAATGTAATAGTGTAAGGGTAGTGCCAAATCCCAAAAACAGAGGGAAAGCTTACTTTTGCCCAAGTACAGTAGCAAACCCTTTCCCCAATAGTTGGGATATGAACTTATGTATTTGTATAGGCAGAGAGAGTTGGGAAAGCATAGAGATGATATATGAGAGCATATATGGCTGATGTCCTATGGAACAGGGCAGGGAAATGACAAATTCATTGTCCTTGTGACATGATGATTTGACCTATTTGACTAACTATTTAATTGATTATCAAGTTTAAGAGGTGAGTTGGTACTAGACTTAGTGTGATCAGTAAAAAGATAAAACATCTAGACTTATTTTGGTTATTAGTGGGAAGCCTTTGAATGTTTTGAAGGAAAGAATGATCAGAGCAATTTGTGATCATTAATCTGATAATAGATTAGAGGTTGAATTGGAGGCAGGAGAAGACTGCAAGAAATGAAGAGTCAAAAAAAGGTTTAATTAGTGATTTTTTGTTGTTCTGAAAGTTGAGTTTTGCATTTTTGAAGTGGAATTGATAGGACATTCACCAGCTTGCAGAGAGGGAAATGGAAGAATCAGGATTAGTACAAGATTTTGAATAGTTGTATCATCAATAGAGATGGGGAAGTTTAAAGGAATCAACTTTGGGAGACATTTGGTGAATTTTGTTTTGGTTCGAACGTTGAGTTTAATAAATTGATAGATTGTATAGAAGTAATTGTCTCAGTAGGTATTTGAGACCTTGTGAGTACAAAATCAAGATTAGAAATGTCAATTTTGGAGTCAGCTGTATAGAGGTAATGAAGTTTTAGCAGAGAGGACAGCAATGGAACATGATCATGCATTAGTATGTCCACTTATCCTGGGGGCTTTGGGCAATCAGTTAATTTAGCCAGTGAGATATAGCCAGTGCTGGTGTATTTGAGACTCATTTTGATAATATTGCAGGTGCAGGGTGATTAGGAACAGAAAAAGCAGATGAGCTAGGTAGAATTATGTTTATGTAAAAATTGCTTATTGCAGTATTTTGTGTACTTCAGTATGTTCTCTTTGATGATTATGCATATGTCCTGTTTACAGCACCTATTCCAGAAGAGATTTCCTGTCTTAAATATTAGTCATGCATATTTAGTATTATTTCCTGTGATGAATTTATGCTTTCATGGTTCAAATGAAAGTACAAACTTGGTAGGTACCTTCTGAGACATGGGCTCCATACCTTAATTGCTATTATCTATAAGAGTTTATAGGATCTCCAGAGGAGAGAGAATACAGGAGACAGATAAATATGGAATCTTGCGGCACAACTTCATTTCAGGGAA
>JAJPUD010005099.1:71370-100341 GCA_023553655.1 Myrmecobius fasciatus | reverse complement strand
GGTTTAGGTATCAGTACCATGTCTGTATCATAAAAGGAGTTTGGTAGGAGTCCTTCATTCCCTATTTTTTCAAATAGTTTATTTAATATTGGAGTTAATTGTTCTTTAAATGTTTGGTAGAATGCACATGTAAATCCATCTGGTCCTGGGGATTTTTTCTTAGGGAGTTGATTAATGACTTGTTCTATTTCTTTTTCTAAAATGGGACTATTTAAGTAATTTATTTCCTCTTCTGTTAATCTGGGCAATCTATATTTTTGTAGATATTCCTCCATTTCACTTAGGTTATCAAATTTATGGGCATAAAGTTGGGCAAAGTAACTCCTGATTATTGCTCTAATTTCCTCTTCATTGGTGGAAAGTTCTCCCTTTTCATTTTTGAGACTAACAATTTGATTTTCCTCTTTCCTTTTTCTAATTAAATTAACTAGAGGTTTATCTATTTTGTTGGTTTTTTCATAAAACCAACTTTTAGTTTTATTTATTAATTCAATAGTTTTTTTACTTTCAATTTTATTAATCTCTTCTTTTATTTTTAGGATTTCAAGTTTGGTATTTGTTTGGGGGTTTTTAATTTGTTCTTTCTCTAGCTTTTTTAGTTGCAAGCCCAATTCATTGATTTTCTCTTTCTCTATTTTATGCAAATAAACATCTAGAGATATAAAATTTCCCCTTATTACTGCTTTGGCTGTATCCCACAAATTTTGGTATGTTGTCTCATTATTGTCATTCTCTTGGATGAAATTAGTAATTGTGTCTGTAATTTGCTGTTTCACCCATTCATTCTTTAGGATAAAATTATTTAGTTTCCAATTGGTTTTTGGTCTATTTTCTCCTGTCCTTATATTGCATGTGATTTTTATTCTGTCATGATCTGAAAAAAATACACTTATTATTTCTGCCTTCCTGCATTTGATTTTGAGGTTTTTGTGTCCTAACACATGGTCAATTTTTGTATAAGTTCCATGGACTGCTGAGAACAAAGTAAACTCCTTTCTGTCTCCATTTAATTTCCTCCAAAGATCTGTCATACCTAACTTTTCTAACATTTTGTTTACCTCCTTAACTTCAGAAAGATCATTTTTAAAAATTTTAGTTTTTAGTGAAAGATTTACCAAGTGGTCATCAAATCAATCAAATGTTTTAAAAAATCTAAACCAAACACAAATCCAAAAAATGTAGATGAAAATCAAAATCTGTTCATAGATTTTCTTTTGAAATAATCATATTGATTGGATTTTCTGATAATTGATGCTGATTTATTCTTAAAATGTACTTTCTGAGTCTTAGCAAAATAGATACAAAACAATTTCCTTTAGAGAAATACAATTTGAAAATTTAAGAGAATAAATAGATTGTTCTGTGAGAAGCAAAGAGCATACTCTTTTGTGTGCCTACTCAGAAAGAAAATTTATTCTTAAATAAATTTTTATATGCCACTCTTTATATGACACAAATCAGAAAAGTGGATTTGGTAAAATATCTTTTTTTTTTTTTTTTTTGCTGAGGCATTTGGGGTTAAGTGACTTGCCCAGGGTCACACAGCTAGGAAGTATTAAGTATCTGAGGTCAAATTTGGCCTTCAGGGCTGGTGCTCTATTCACTGCGCCACCTAGCTGTCACCTAGCCATGGTGAAATATTTTCTGAGGATGTAGCATAAAAAGGGAAAACACTGATTCTTGGGTCAGCAGATCTGAATTCAGATCCTGACTGCAATTAGCAGAATTCCTTGGACAAATAAATTGATTTTATTTGACTTCAATTTCCTCATCTGTAAAATGAAGACATTCCATTTTGGCTTCTGAGGGCCTTTCCAGATTTCTATCCATGCATCTATGATCCATTGTTTATAGAGCATGTTTAGCAAACAGCTGTTTCTGTAAAAGACTAATTAAAGGTACCATGTTCGACATTTACTGTGGATATAAAATGCAAATTCTTGCTGGTACTCCTTTTTAAAAAGTAACCAGGCCCATTTGAGTAGGCTACCAATATGTGCCCCTAAAAGAATCAGTAAGGCCAGGAGTTACCAAAAGGCATTTAAATCAGTTTTTGTCAGATGTGCTCATGTTCTGTATTTCACCTCTTGATAAGGGCCAATTTTCCAAAAGGACTTCATCTGAAATTGGAATGTGTTCTAGTGGCTTGCTAAGTACTTGCATGATTGCCTGTGCTTTTGGAAGGACTTTTACTTAGTACTCTTCTCTTGGATGACCTCTCTATAGCTCCATTTAAACTTGGAAACTTTGTTCCTTCAAACAGCTTGCCTTACCTTCTCATTCTGCTAGTGTTCATTGTAAACACATTAGAATTATCCCCAAGACTGTGTAAGATCTGTTTTTTTCTTCAGTTGTTTTCAAAGTTTAGTGGAGGTAAAAGTTCATTTTTAGCAGGGTCACGCTTGTAAGGATTGGATAATGAAGTGAGCACAGGTCACATTGTCAGCCTTTTCTTTTGCTGAGTGGCTGCTGTTCTGCTGACTCCAGTGTTAAGTGGGGTTTTTTGGAGAGCAGGAAAACAATTTGCTTTTCATTCCAACATTGTATAGCCTTGAGGTGCACTGTGTTTTTAGTTAAACAACCCCAAAAGTAGAAATGGAAAATGGTAAATTACACTTGGCTTTTCAGGGACTTTTTGCAGGAGAACATATTTTAGTAAGCATTTTTTGACATTAAATAAAGTTAAGATCATTATTAGATTATATTGAAAGCAGCATATTTTAATGGGTTAAAAGTAGGTGGTTCTTTCCAGTGTAGTGATAGAATCCCTGAACACAATGTTTATAATGAATGCTGCTCACAAATTATGTACAAAACTCATTCTGGCTATTAGAAACTTGTATTTTATACTAGAATAGAATAGGATGAGGATTGATCACATGATTTCATTGGTTACTGTCTGCTAAAGTAGATAAACACCTTTTTTGCCTAAAGTATACAGCTGAGATGAAATTTAAACTGAGGCCTTCTTAACTTTGAGACAAACCCTTTTTGTGCTGTCATGCTGCCTCTCACATTTTTATTCCCAAAACATTACCTCCAATTTTTCAAATCCAAGAAATTGTTGATTAAAGAATTTTGTCGGGGCAGGTAGGTGGCGCAGTGGATAGAGCACCAGCCCTGGTGTCAGGAGGACCTGAGTTCAAATCTGGTCTCAGACACTTCCTAGCTGTGTGACCCTGGGCAAGTTACTTAACCCCAATTGCCTCAGCAAAAAGAAAAAAATAAATAAAAGAATTTTGTATATCAAAGGAACGTTGGGTCTAGCTGTTAAGAAACTGGAATTCTTGTCCTGACTGACTTTTACTTGTCTAGATTTCAGTTTTCTTGGTTTAAAAATGAGATTGTTGGATTAAGATTAGGTCCCTTTTATTTTTTCTGGAGGTCCTTGGGGCTAGAATGAAGGTTGCATTTAAAGGGGTGAATTAATCACTTCATCAGTGAGGAAAGGCATGAGGATAGGGTCTAGAGATTTTTAGGTGTTAAAATTGGGGGAAGAGATTTGGTTTCCAAAAATTTATTTTATTTTTTGATAAAAGTATGAATTTAGTTTCCTTTTCCTGAAGTGTAGATCTGACCATGTCACTTCCTTAAAGTAATAAATTCACCTGCTTCTAATTGGCATCAAATACAGTTTCCTACAGCATTGTTTATGCTCAGCCTAGAAGTTTTGACTTCTAAAGGCTTGAAGGGCAAAGAGAATGCTTAATAATCATTAAGCAAGAAAATGTGTTGCTTACTTGAATGACACATACAAAATGTATTGTGTATATTTTTAAGTAATATAAATTACTTCACTACTAATTAAAAATAAATTATAAGCTATCTATCATATGCACGGTGCATAGCATATAATAGAAGACTTTAGTTATCCCAAGTTAGTTTGATTTTTTATGAGTATCATGTCTATTACTATACACATTAATGTTAATTTTATCTGGAAATCTGTCTGGCAACCTTACCAATCTGTAACACATGCTCAAGTTTTGAGGTGAGTGAAGCAAATTCAATGAGGAAAATTGCTATCATAAACACGTGCCTTGGTAGGAGAAATGTAGAGCCACTCTTACATCCATTAATAATATAAGTAGAACAGGTGATAAGAAATTTAGCATGACACATTGAAAAAATATGTTTTTTAAGTCAAAAAATTTGGGTTTTAATCCCATCTCTCTCTCTTATTACCTATTTGTCCAATTACCAGCCTTCTGCGCTCTTTTTGGAACAAATAACCCTCTTCATTTCAGTAGCCTCCATTGTTGGAATTTGGTTGCAGTGCAGTTCAGTTATTCAGCATCTGTAATTTGATAACTGGAATCAACAAAGAAAGGTCTGATTAGAGTCAGGAAAGGATGAAATATAAAGCTTTTTATGAAAATTGATTGTTTTTATTTTTTAAAAATAACTCCTTTGGATTGCTTCAATTTTACCCTTTTTCTTTCTTTCAGAGGCTAATTTTACATATCAAATAAAATTTTTTTTAAAGAAAAAGAGAAAGAAGAGAAAAGCCATTAAAACCTATCAATATATGTGGAGAAAAATCCATGAGAATATACACAGTTTTACTCCTTGTAGACTCTTTACCTCCAGAATGGACTGATCAAAGGTGTCCTCTTTTATTTCTTCTTGGGGACCATGCTTGTTCTTTGTAATTTTCAACAAATAACTGATTTTTATGCTAATTGTTCTTTCCATTGCCAATGTTCTGTTCATTTTGGACATTATTTTCTTGGCTCTGCTTAACTCCCTTTTCATCATGTGCTTTAAGTCCCTTCATAGTTGAGATGATTGATGACTCTGGAGACAGCAGTTTGAGTTGAGTGAGGACAGTTGCCAAATCCCAAAGGGTCTTGGGGTGAATGAGAGGAAATGAATAATAGGTAGTAAGAGTAGACATCTTTTTCTGGGGAAGGGAGAAGAGATAAAATACTAACACTATATAGGTTTAGGGGAATATAGAGTGTATTAAAGGTTTTTAAAGATTGAGGAAGATTTGGGCATGTTTGAAGCTGAAGATTAAAGGGGGAGAGGATAACAAAAAATTATTGAAGATAATTTAGTTTGCTGGAGAAGATAGGAGGGAATGGGTTCAAATGTACATTTATAGGAGCTGGCCTTCTCCAGGAGAAAGATCACCTCAATGTTATAGACAATGGGAAAGGAGAACAGAATGAGGGATGATGTTAATGGACATTTTAAAGAAGAGAAAGGATATAGAAAAGACTCATGGTGAATGACCTCAATTTTTTCGTTGAATTAAGAGAGAATATCTCCAGTTGAGAAAGAGATAGAAGCAAATGTAAATAGATGATTTGAAAAGGAAAGAAAAAGTAAGGATTAGCTAGCTGCAAGGCATCCCTCACTGTAGAAATTACCTCCATCATTGGAGATCAGCAATTCATCTGTACTTTATTTTAAAGTGTTACCCAAGTTGTTGAAATCAGGCATGGCTTGCTTATTAGTGTTATGTCATATGCAGAATTTGAACCCAGGTTTTCCAGATTCCTAAGGCAATCCTTTATCTACCCTGCCCTATCACCTTTCAGCTTTCTTGTACAACTGAGGGAGTTAAAATATTTTACCTAAACATTTTTTTTTATTTACTTGAAGTCTACAGGAAGATGAACTTCAGTAATTCTTTTTGTTTGCCAGTAGAATCATAAGTGGGCTATCAGGAGATGAGCTTAGTGTGTTTCAGACAAATAATTTACTTCTGAGCCCTGGTAGATACTTCTTTGTAAATGACTAAAGTCAGTTATTCATTAGCAAGGTAAAAAAAAATGTCTAAATAACATCACCTAATAAGGTTAAACTGATTTAGATTTCTTGGGAGAAGAAGATAGTTTAACTCATACCCAAGAGACTTTGAAGTAGAACTTATATATATATGTATATATAGATACACACATACACACACAACTAGAAGACTATAGGTTTCTCCTTCTTAATAGCTTCCTGCTGTCCTTATAGCATGCAAAGCTCAGGAATGTGACAATATTTTTGACATCTCTCTTAATTTTGGGCTGAATTTGATAATCCTAGCTTTGATATCCCTCTCCTCCGTTCCTCCCCATATTCTGTTATAAGGGAAGATTTCAATGAATGTAGTTTGGATATTGGTGAATTCCCTTTGTTCTAGAACAAGTAATTATATTTACTGTTTCAAAAGGATTTTCATTTCATAAAATGCCATGCTTGATTTGAAAGAAAACTATCATTTGACATGTATCTTTGAGGTTTGCTTGTGCAAAAACATGTAGGCTTGTGATAGAGAATAAAATCTTTATAACTGGTTTTTCCCTTCCAACTTCACATTTTTATTATCGTTGTGATAGATTAAAGTTTCCTGTGTCTTTCATAATGAGAATTTTAGGTTGTATTTTTCAGACTCTATTAGATTTGTATTCCCAAATTCTAGCAGCACTGCAAACTGGTTTTCCTTGAACATCAGTATCTCCTTACTTTGTGTTGTGAACACATAATTGTTAATATTTGCTTTTTATTCTACTTTGAATCATAACTCCATTTTTTTGCTAGCAACGATAAAGATACTTGCTTCTTTGGAGTAAAAAAAAAAAAAAAAGGCAACCCCATTGCTGGGACCTCTTAGAGAATCTGTCTTGGTTAGTCTTCTACTAATGACAGAGATGGTTGAAAACGTGCTTAATGATCGACTTATTTACTCTGTCAACTAGTAAGGAAGATAGACATTGATTAGTTACTTCCCCTCAAGATCAATAAGAGTTTGGAAAATCCTGCTCAGTAGGGTACTTTGGGTTATATATTGTATGCTATGCCAATTAATAGCATTTCCATGCCCTTTTTGGACTTTCTTTTTTTTTTTAATTTATTTGTTTCCTTTTCTTTCTTCCTTCCATCTTTTATGTATCTTTGCTTTTAGTTGCCACTTAAAAACGAGTTCTTATCAGTAATTAGTTTCTCCACTTTCTTCTCATTTGTGCATGTTGCAGATGATTGTTTTAGGCACCAGCTTGTGCTCATGAGAAAACTTCCTACACAATCAATAAATCAGTATTTACAGGGAATTGTTTGTTTTTAAAGCATTTTGTGAATGCTTTCCATTGTCTTATTGCTGCTACATCCTACTTCAGTCACTTTATAGATGATCACAGAGAAAGAAGAGCATCTTCTAGATAAATGAGCAAAATTGGTGGTAAGGGTGGGATTTTTCAGTCTCTCTGTAAACCCTTGCTAAGTTGTTGACTGATATAATGTTACTTCATTGTTGGTGGATAAGGGCATGTAGGTTTTTTCAGGCCTCTTAATTCTTCGCTGCCAAGAATATTAAACTTATTCTTGCTAATTAGAGGGAAACAAAAAGACCTAGACTTAGTGTTGTTATTAATACTTAGGATAGGGAGTTGCCGCCCGGGAGTTTCTCTCTTCCTTTATCTCTGGTCACCCATGGCTTCGCAGAACCGCGACCCCGCTGCTGCCAGTGCTGCCACCGCCTCCCGTAAGGGGACTGAGCCAGGGGCGAGCGCGGCTCGCGGGTCTGTGGGCAAGAGGTTACAGCAGGAGTTGATGACCCTAATGATGTCTGGAGACAAAGGAATCTCTGCCTTCCCAGAGTCAGACAATCTCTTCAAATGGGTTGGGACCATCCATGGGGCAGCTGGGATGGTATATGAAGACCTAAGATACAAGCTGTCTCTGGAGTTTCCCAGCGGTTACCCATATAATGCTCCCACTGTAAAATTTGTCACACCTTGTTACCATCCTAATGTGGACACCCAAGGCAATATCTGTTTGGACATCCTCAAGGACAAGTGGTCAGCTCTGTATGATGTCAGAACCATCCTACTATCCATCCAGAGCCTGCTGGGAGAACCCAACATTGAAAGCCCATTGAACACACATGCTGCTGAACTTTGGACAAACCCCACAGCCTTTAAAAATTACCTGCTGGAAACCTACATGAAGCAGGTGACCAGCCAAGAGCCCTGACCCTGGCTGCCCAGTCTGCCTTCCCTTCATCTTATGTGTATATGTGTGTGTGTATGTATCTTTTTCTCTTCCTCATTATCTGTCTTCTCTCTCTTTTCTTCTGTACAAGACTCTGTATCATAGACTCTTTTCTTCTTTTTTTTCCCTTAAACTCTAGACTAGCCCTCAACATTAATGTATAAATAAATTTTTTTTAAATACCTAGGATAGGAAACACAAAAGATGAAATTGAATGTTAGGTGTAAATACACAGCAAAATGAGTCTCTACCATCTTTCTACCAAGGACTACTCTGTGAACATCCTTTCTGTATTTTTGCCTTAGTTTCCTATTTGTATGTGTCCCACAGTCGTTCTAGTTTCAGCACCCTCTTCTCTCTCTCTCTCTTTTTTTTTTCTTTTTGCCCACAGAAAAACTTCTGGCTTTTTTCAAATGCAAACGTTATGGATTATAGAATTAGTGTTGTTTGATGTTCTTTTCATTCATGTTCCTGATTTCATTCTGCCCTTGTTTTTCCCTAATTCTCTTCATATTCTGCATATTTGAGGTTTGAAGATTCATATACTTTCCAATATTTTCCAGGAGCTGGTGCATCTCTGTGGAAGGGATGGATAAGAAAGTATATAGGTTGTCCAATTTCTGCTAAAAAGTAATTTACACTTCCATCTAAATTTTATGTGTTATTGCAAAAAAGTTGCAAAATGTTCCTCTTCTCAAAATGCAGTTAGAATAAAGAAAAAAGGCCCAGCAGAAGGAAAAATGAACATTTACACTCACTTAACTCTTAAATGATGGCTTGTATCAGTAGAATTTTATCTTCCACTTTAAAAATGTAAGCATTTGTTGATAGTTTGTCATTTAAAAATTTTTTTGTTTAGATTCTTTGGGGCTCTCTTTTCCTGGCACTAATATATAAAATTCCTAGTAAATGGTGATTAAGAGATTTCTTAATGTTGCCATTTGAAATTTTTCAGGCTGCTATCCTTGTCCAGGGCCAAACATGAATCCCATTGCCCTTGGAAGCCGCTGGCTTGCATATGCAGAAAACAAGGTAAGACAGCATAAGCTTTGACGATTTCCTTTCTTGCAAGAGCCAAGTAGTATTTTCCATTCCTGTCAAAGCAGTATACAGCTATGTCCTGTTCAGTTTTGAGTGTTAATCATTCTAGTGTAAAACCTAATCTCCCTATTATGTGCGCTCGTAATCTTATAGGGTTTGAATTAGATAAAGAATTTTAATTTTGTATATCTTTTTTTTAAATTTTAATTTAAAATTTTATTAAAAAAAGAAAAATGACAATGAAATGTTTCAAACCACCTCCAATTGTTCACTGAAGAAAGCCATATACACCCAGAGAGAGGGATGTGAAATGTGGACCACAATATAACATTCCCATACTCTTGATTGATATTTGCTTACATTGTGTTTCCTTTATCTGATATGTCTTTTGTGTAGATACGATTTTTCTTGCACAACAATAATAAGTTTGGAAATATGTATACATATATTCGATTTGCCAATATTTTAACATAATTAACATGTAGTGGATATCCTGTCATCTAGGGGAGGGTTGGGGAGTTGGGGGGAAAAATTTGTAACAGAAAGCTATGTAAGGGTTAATGTTGAAGAATTACCCACACATATGTTATGCAAATAAAATTAAAAAAAGAAAAAAAAGAAACAGAAAAGGAATATAAAACAAAATAAAACAAAAGAGAACACTCGTGCTCTGGAGAACATCAGAGAGGATTCAAAATATATACTAGCAAATTGCCAGTTCAAAAAGTATATATATGTAGATATATATGTAGAAGAAATTATATTCCTGAGTGTCCATCTTTTCTTCACTTCCTTGTAAATTGTTCTTTTGTTGTCTGCTGCACACATTTTTGCTTTATTCTTTTTCCCCCATTCCAACGCCCCCCAGCAGACTATAGTTAAAAAAGGATATATTTATATGAACATATGTAGATATATACATACACATACATACACACATACACTCTCCCACCCTCCACCCTCACATTTATCTTTCTTATCCCTATTGACTCTTTGCTTTAATTCTTCTCCTAACTTGCCTTGCTGTTACTTAGCCTCTTCTCACCCATGAATCCCTCCCTTGTCTTCTTCCTTCAATACATAGAATTGGAATTGGAACTGCATGATGAAATTCATTACCCAGTTTTGATAATAAAAGGTCATCTAGAATACTCTTTCCCACTTACTCAAAAGCACTACAAAGATAACATTTAAATATACTTTAAGATTTAATTACTTTTATAAGATTTGAAGACAGCAGTTAATTTACCTCTAGTGTCTCTATCAATAAATTGGGGAAACTGAGATAGTTGTTTCAATCAGTGCTTGAATCTTTCTCCAAATGTAACATTTTAATCTATTGTCAAAGCCATATTCAAGCAAAGGGTCAAGTCTTAATTATTTAAATGACTAAAGCCATAGTACTCCAACTAAACCAGCCAGGGTTATGGCTATTCCTAGGGTGTTATTCCTGGGAGTGGATCTCTTATCTCTTGAATCCCTATTAAGACATTTGACTGGACAAAATTCCTTTCTTATAGAAACTGTGTGTTTATTGTTATTTTTCCCTACTTGACATCTTTCCATAAATAGCAAAAGAAAATTTTTCTTTGAAAAAATAGCATTTTCTATGGCATCTAGGAACTTGAATACTAATAAATTTAGCTTATGGCCAATTGTTCCATATCTCAAAGATGACCAGTAATTCAGTTTCATTTTTGCTAAAATGGAATGATTATTATAAGTTAGGCACAAACAGAAGTAAAGAGCTTTTGACAAAATAAGGATGTGGTAAGGAAAATAATTATTTGGTAAACCCACAGAGGTAGTAAATCCTCAGCCTCTAAAAATGCATCCTTTTAAAAAACATTTTTAAGGTTTTTTTTTCTAAATATGTTCAATGATATATCCAAATTTTTATTTATGTCACATGGACTTTTGGCATTTGATCCAGTACCTTATTTAGACTGTTCTTCTTGGCTATTTTCCAGTTTATTTTTTTCCTGAAGATTGTCCTTTCTTATATTGTTGACAAATGGTTTGCAATGCTGTGTCGTGACATAATGATATCTTCTCATTTTCACATCTGCAATATATTTCAGTAGAAGGCTAAAGACATATAGATAGAAGGCTATACATTATCTTTTGGTGATTATAAATGGATCAGACTTCCGGGGGGCGGAGCCAAGATGGTAGAGTGAAAATGTGACTCTTTGCGTCCTCCTCCAATCTTCTCTCAAAGCAACAATAAAATAAGCCTCTGAACTGATCTTCAAGTCAATGAATCCAGAAATATTTGGACACTGCTTGCTGAAGAACTTCATATCAGGTTTGTTAAACTCGGACAGAGGGATAAACAGTTTACTCGGGTGTAGGCCGGAAGTGAGGTGGGACTCAGCTTATCATGGCAGAAACCCCAAACTCCAAACACCTGGAGTTTATCTGAGGCACTCGGGACACTTTGCCCTGATTGGGGGCAGGTGTTCTGGCAGACTTGCCTTGTTTAAGGAGTAATTCGAACTTAGTCCTAGCCCCCACCGGCCCAGCACCTTAAGTTAATTCACCAAATTTCCCCAGGGCAAAGAACTTCAGCCCCTGTTTCTTTCCCTACCTTAAAGAGATATCCACGCTGTCTAAAAAAAAAAAATGAAGAAGCAAAAGAGAGCTCTCACCATAGACAGCTTTTATCAAGACAAAGAAGTGATGACCCCAGATCCTGAGGTTCCTTTAGACAAACTACAAGAAGAAGGTATTAAAGACCATCACTGGTCTTTTCAAAAGGCCTTTCTGGAAGATTGCATAAAGAACCTCAAAAGAGAGCTGGAGGATAAATGGGAAAATAAACTGAAATCAGTGCAAGAAGGATATGATGCCCTGCAAAAGAGATATGAAAAAGACACCAATTTATTGAAAAATAAAATTAGTGAAGTGGAAAAAGAGTGCAACGAACAAAAAAATTCAATTCTCCAGTTACAAAAGGAGCTTAAAAAGGTAACTGAAGAAAACAACACTTTAAAAATAAGAATTGAACAAATGCAAGTGAATGACTCAATAAGACTTCAAGAATCAGTCAAACAAAAACAAAAAAATGAAAAATTAGAAGAAAATATGAAAGATCTCCTAGGAAAAACAACTGACTTGGAAAATAGATCTAGGAGAGACAATCTAAGGATTATTGGACTTCCTGAAAGCCATGATGAAAAAAAGAATCTAAACACTATCTTCCAGGAAATCCTGAAAGAAAACTGCCCTGAGATTGTAGAATCAAAAGGCAAAATCACCATTGAACGAATTCACCGATCACCTCCTGAAAGAGACCCCAAAATTAAAACCCCAAGGAATATGGTGGCTAAATTTCAGGACTATATCACCAAGGAACAGATTCTGCTAGCAGCTAGAAAGAAACAATTCAAATACCGAGGATCAATAATTAGAATCACACATGATCTGTCAGCCTCCACATTGAAGGATCAAAGGGCCTGGAACCAGATATTCTGAAAGCTGAAGGAACTTGGATTACCGCCAAGAATAACCTATCCAGCTAGAAAGAGCATTATCCTCCAGGGAAGAAGATGGTCATTCAATGATATAGGTGAATTTCACCTATTTCTAATGAAAAGACCAGATCTGAACAAAAAATTCAACATCCAAACACAGAACTCAAAAGAAGCATAAAAAAGGTAAAAAGGAAAGGACTCTTGAGAACTTTATTTCTACTATGGGGATACTTAAAGTTTGGGGGTATAATGAACTAGATATTACTTTGATAATATGAAAAAGAAAAATAGAGGGGGAAGGGTTGTCATACTGGGGAAAAGAGGGAAAAAGTGGTAAAATAAGATCTAAAAAATAAAAAGGAGGTAAAAACAAGGTAAAATCTCTTAAAGAGGCAAAGAAAACCTAATATAATTGAGAGAAAAAGGGGAGGGGGATGAGCATTGAGTAAACCTTACTCTCATCAGGTTGGGTTCTAAAAGTGTATATCAGACACTTGATTTCACATAGAAACTTGTCTGTTGCTAGAGGGAAGTAGGAGGGAAAGGAAGAAAAGAAAGGGATAAACTATTAGAAGGGAAAATAGAAGAATCAGGGGAAAGGATTATAAATGGATCTTCATTTTTGCCAAATTTTGTATATGCATTTTAAGGTTTTGTGCAAATATGTTCTGTGTGTATGGGGAAAGGTTTATGGACACACAGTAGAAATGGGGATCTGCTGTTGTAGGCACAATCATTCCTCATGATACACTATGGATTCTTTTGTAAGAGCTCATGCTGGGGCAGACTACAGGACCTGAATTTGTGTATATTGCAGATACTATAGCATGATCAACTAAGAAAGAGATTGCCACTCTGATCCTAGTTCTGCTTTCCAGAAGAAGATATTTTCTTGTGTGACCCTGGGCAAGTCACTTAACCCCAACTGCCTCAGGGGGGAAAAAAAAGATATTTTCTTCCTACTGAGATAGATTGCTTTAGAATTGTATTCCTTCTTATTGTTGTTTCTGAGCAATTACTTTTGAATGACATCTTGACTGGGCATTCCTAGATTGAACAAAATTGCCAGTCAGTCAATCAGTGATGCATTATTAAGCAGTTGCTTTGGATCAGCCAGTGTGCTCAGAGCTTGAGCAATTATCTTTATTTTATTTTATATTTTAAAATGAACTTTTATTTTTTTAAATTACTAAAACATTTCCCTAATATCCTAGAGAGCCTTCCCATTTGTAAAATAATATTTTTAAAGACAAAAAAGAGAATTAAAATTGAAAAAAAAAAACCAGCCAAACTGATCTGAACATTAAAAAGGCTGAAAATCGGTGTGATGTACCAATCTTGTATTTCCTTCTTTCAGTAGTAGTTGTTTTTAAACTAAAGGCAGTGAAGGTTATTTGAGGATTTCAATGATTTCCAAAACAACTCCTTGATCTTTATTGACTTTCTGAATAAGAGGGAGATTAGCTTTTTTCAAGTTTGATACCCTGTGGTTAGCTTGATAGAAAAGGATCTTTGTATTATGTATGTATGTATCTATCTATCTGTCTGCTTGCCTTCCTATCTATCTATATATTCATTCATTTGCTTCAAGAATTTTATTTTTTTAATTTTAATTTTCTATGTTTTTGAAGCTGGGAAGGGGGTGGTGGTGGAAATGTTAACATTTCTAAGACCAAGTTTTTCTCTGGATGGGCAGCAGGAGGCAGCAAAGAGATGCATTTGGTCTCATATTTCTCACCCACCAGCCCAGTGATCTTGCTTTCCCTGGTCTATGTAATAAAACCACACTTTCAGATTCACCTTCCATGCAGTAATTTCTTACCAATCACCTTCTGTTTTTGGTCAGTGGTTGGTTCTGTTGAAAAATTTCAAAACAGACTTTCTGTAAAATTGGTGTATTATGTTAAATTCTGTTCAATGTTAAAAAAGAATATTTATTCTAAGTTCTATATTTTATTCAAAATTAGAATTGCTTAAAAATATTATTCCTATTCATAGTAATTATCCATGGTAGGCCATGTTTTTTGCTTAGGGACCTTGATCAGAACTAACATTCATTCTACATGTTCACTCTTATTTACTGTTTTCATTGGCTCTCAGGATCATAAGTTTAGAGCTCCTGTCATCCATCCCCATCATTTACAGGATAAGAAACTGAGAAGGCAAGCAATTTGCCAGAGGTCTCACAAGGCTTCAAGATCCTTCTAGATTGCAAACCCAGGCCCTCTGATTTGAAGTTCTCCAATCTTTCCATTGTCCCTCCTGGATATATTTTCTTTTCAGGAAAGAATAAGGAAGGAGTTATAGTATAGCTAAATATATATAAAAATAAGCTCAGTTATTATGAAGTGATTTTGGACAATGGCCATTTCTATAGGTTAAATAGATTATCCAAGGATTTTTTGTTTTGTTTTGTTTTTTGCTTTTTACCCTTGTGGGGGAGTTGGTTTGTTTTTGTTTGCTTCTTCCTTCTTATAGAACTAGGAAGAATGGAATGAAATGGTGACTTTTAAAACACTTTTCATGACCATTTTCTGTGAATGAAATTTGTGATTTATCTTCAGGAATTGACAGTGAATTATTTGCATCAAAACAGTTGTGTGACATTTTTTTATTACCTCTTCTTATTCAAAGCAAGAAGTATTTTGTCCTGATATAGAAAACCAATAAGAGTTTTATACACAGAACATAAGCATAGTAAAACATGTTGCAGGTAGCTATCTTTATCTCTTTTCCTTTCCCATGGTATACCACAACACAATTGGAAATTGGCATATGGCAATTTATTTGCCAGTTTTTAAAAAAACAACTTATGATCGTTAAAAGGAAAAGAAAACTAGAATGTCAAATATTTAATGTTACAAATACATGGCTAAAGCCTTTGATTATATTTATTTAAATTTATTTGTGGTAAAACTTCCAGACACCAAATCCTACTATTTCAAAGTTTATGAATTCTTAGGGAGTAGTCATCTTGTAATTGAAAACCAGAAAGTTGAGAATTCAGCTATCTGGGTAGCACCCAGGAGAAGATTTAAAAAAAAAAAAGAATGAAGTGTCTCAGCAGGACTTTTTTTTTTTTCTTTGAAAAAAATGTTCTCTATAACTGCACACACCCTTCCACATATGTATGGTAAGTAGGCCCCATGTTAATAGGTTGTGAAGTTGTAGATTTTAATAGTAGTAACTTGCTGTTTTTCTAGCTGATCCGGTGCCATCAGTCCCGTGGTGGAGCCTGTGGAGACAACATTCAGTCCTACACTGCCACAGTCATTAGTGCTGCCAAAGTGAGTATCTCTACCACCCCTGGGAGAGGTGATCATGTTGGAGAGATGGTCAGGTTTCTTTGCTGGATTCTTTTGAGGCTGCCCTTTTCCCTTTTTTTTCTCAAATGAAAGAAGTAGTAAGGAATTCAGGCAGAATTGTTTTGCCCTCATAAGAATTGCTGATTAAATGATGTGATATTTGATCTATGTTCACAAGTGCACTTTGTTTTCTCCAGTACCAATTACATTATTTGTGTTTATTATCTTGTTTTATCATCTTTTCAAGATCCTCCCTTTTATTTCAATTGATAAAACTTTTGAAGAAACCTCATATTTCCAAGGCAGGGGTACCTTTCCATTTTTTTTTGTCAATGATTTCCATGAGTCTGTTAGCTACATGAGAACATCTCTTTGTATCTTTGAAATTTTCTGCGTTTTCTTGATGTGAAAGAATGAATATTCTTTGGGAAAAGTTTATCCAAGCCACTTGAGTATCCAAAAGTTCATTCATGTCAAATAACCTTTTTATCCTAGCATTGATCAAATGAGTTCTTTCTACCAGGGGAAAAAAAGCAAAGGAAGGAAAAGAAAATGAATTTTTATATTGACTGGCCAAATTCATACTGATTTCAATATTTTCTTATAATTGCCATCCTTATGATTTGTGAAGTATACAATGAAATCCTTTTAATAATAAGCACAAAAATGTGAATCTACATGACACCATGTAATGGAAAGCACAGGTATACAGAAGAAAACAGCAAAAAAGAGAAAAACAAAAAAGAAATTAAATCATGTAGTGTCATATAAAGCAAATTTCAACTTGAAATGAAAATGCTTTTAAAACTGATCAAAAATATTTAATTGAGGCATTTTTGAGTTTGTCCTGTAGATGACTGAGAAAAACACTTGCCATTTTTAGGTCACTGAAGTTCATTTTTTTAAATGGCATTTTATTTCCCCAAATACATGTTAAGATACTTTTCAAATTTCATTTTTATAAAACTTTGTGTTTTAAACTTTTCTCCCTTCCTCTCTTACCTCTCCCATCCCCAAGAGAGCAAACAATCTGATGTAGGTTAAATATATACAATCCTTTTAAACATTTTTCTATATTTATCATGTCATGCAAGAAAAAATCAGACAAAAGGGGGAAAAACACAAAAAAAGGTAAAAGTACTTTGCTTTGATCCAAATTCAGTCTCCATAGTTCTCTCTCTGAATGCTGGTACAACCATTTTTGCATATGTGGGTCCTTTTCTTTTTTGGGAAGGATACAGACCCAGTAGAGACACTGCTGAATCAAAGGGTATGTAGCTTTATAGTCCTTTGAGCATAGTTTCAAATTGCTTTCCAGAATGGTTGAATCATTTCACAACTCTACCGACAGTGCCTTAGTGTTCTAGCTTTCCCACATCCCCTCCAGCATTTATCCTTTACAATAATCTTAGCCAATCTTATAGATATAAAGTGATAGCTCAGTTTTAATTTCATTTCCCTTTTTTTTAAGATCTAGAACATTTTTTCATATAACTAGAAATGACTAATTTCTTCATCTGAAAATTGTCTATTCATAATATCCTTTAACCATTTGTCAATTCTGGATTGACTTGTATTCTTATAAATTAGACTCAGTTCATTTTATATTTTAGAAATGAGGCTTTAATTAGAAACACTGGATAGAAATTCCTCCCCTCCCCCAATTCTGCTTCCCTTCCAATCTTGACAATTGGTTTTGTTTGTGCAAAACCTTTTTAATTTAAAATAATCAAAATTTTCCATTTTTTAAATTTCATAATGTTCTCTAGTTTTTCTTTAGCCATAAATTCTTCTCTTGTTCAAAGATCTGAGAGGTAGATTATCCTTTGGTCTACTAATTTGCTTATGATACAACTTTTATATCTAAATTATGAACCCATTCAGACCTTATCTTGATATAGGGTATTAGGTGTTTTTCAGGAGCTAGTGTCTGCCATGTTATTTTCCATTTTTTCCCAGTAATTTTTGTCAGATAGTGAATTCTTATCCAAGAAGTTGGATTTATCAAACACTAGATTATGATAATCATTGACTATTATTTCTTGTGTACCTAATCTTTTCCAGTGATCCACTTCTCTATTTCTTACTCAGTACTAAATGGTTTTGATAATCATTGCTTTATAATATAATTTTAGGTCTTATACTTCTAGGCCACCTTCCTTCACAATTTTTTCCATTAATTTCCTTGAACTTCCTGATCTTGTATTCTTCCAGATGAATTTTGTTATTGGTCTTTTTAAAATAGTATTTCTTTTTCCAAATACATGCAAAAAGCTTTCAATATTCATCTTTGCAAAGCCTTGTGTTCCAAATTTTTCTTTCCCTCTCCTCCACCATCATCTTCTCCAAGACAGCAGGCAATCCTATGTAGGTTAAATATATGCAGTTCTTCTAAATATATTTGTTATTATTTTTTCTAGCTCTATAAAGTAATTTTTTCAAGCCTTTTAAAAAGATTAATCTTTCTAATTCTTACAGTCCCTCTTACAGTCCTTCCTTCATTACTGCCTGTTCCTCATATGAAAATAAGGCAATTTATTGTTATTATCCAAATAGGTAGTTAATTCATTTACTGATTCTGATGAGTCATCACACTCACAGGATCATAGATTTAGAAAGAACCTTAAAGATCATCTAATTGCACCTACCACTCTTTCCAATTTCAGTGAGGCAATTGGACTCATGAGCTTGTGAGTTTCACAAGATCCAGGTCTTTTAACTCCAGATCCTCTGTTCTTTATACTGTACCATCTTCATCACAAGCATCAGCCTTTTTCCTTTTTCCAGCTGCCTTGCATATGTTTTTTAGGAAAATTTTTTTATGGTATGCATTTGAATACTGTCACTTATAGCATGGAAAATAATTTCCCTCGCTTTCCTGATATAAATGTTTAGATTTTTTTTTTCCTTTAGCAAATGGAGATTTGGGATTGAATAGTTGACCAGATCCTGTAAATGCTTTTTGTAGACATATATGTTTCTGAAAAGAGCAAGTTGAAGCTATATGTAGAAATAGCAGGCAAAAAGATGTTCTGTGCAGAGGCTGATACTTAACTCAGAGCCTTACATTAGCATTTCAAGTTTATTTTGGATATCCTTAGACAGAGTGGCATTTGAATCATAATTAACCTCCTATGTCCCTGACCTGGTTGTCTCTGTACAGCAGCACTATCATGGGAGAGGTTAGGAGCAATATAGCCATAGCTCATATCTTTTCCATAACTTTAAAGCTCTCTTGTGTTTGTTTGGCCAGTTAGTCAAACTTGTGGAATTCTTTCTTGACTTACTCAATCAGTTGTAAGCTCCTTGGAAAATCTCCTGCAGGAGAAAAGGTTTTTATTTGAACTAAGTACACCTTTCCTGGGGCTTCCCTAAGATTAATTTGCCCTCATGCTATTTATTTTTCACCATTGTCTCTAAATTCAAGGACATAAAACTTGCCATTTAGCAATAAAGTTTTTTTCCCCTAGCATTACAATGACTGTGACTTGGATAGAAAGCATCTAGCTGTAGAGAAGATGTGGAGTGATCACTAAATGATTGTGATTCTCCTAAAGAGAATGCTTCCCCCTAAATATCTGGTCTTATTTATGGTAGCTTATTAAAAAGTTTCATGTTTTTTAGTTATATGATGTACAATTTAGTTCCAAGTGGTTAAGTTTCAATTTGAGTGGTTTTGTAAATTGATGCAAGAGACAAATACTTTGTCACTGGGTGACATCTAAATCAAAATAATTTCTCTACTGATCTCTAACCTTCATTATGGGCCATATTTTCTTCATTTAGATAAACTTTCAGACACCTGTGCCTTAGTAACATCTTACCAGAATGAAGCAATTTGAGATTCATTTTTTTAAATCAATCTATGCTTTTAAAAAAAATTTCTGTATTATTAACTATTGATCAATATTTATTTTTATTTTTTCTTTCAGAAACAGACTTCTTTCTAGTTTCTGTCTTTTCATTAGCTGCAGGAAGTCAACTGCTATGTTAGTGATGCTTTCCTTTTTCATCATGGTTATGTTTTCTAATTAAAAGACAGTTCAAATATCTCTACTGCATCATCAGAAGGATAGGTATTCTTTCTTTAATCTTCGTATTTGGCTCCAAGAAGATTTGATTTGATGGAATTTCTCTTTTACAAAATATAATGCTACTTTATTATAGATAGAAGAGCTATCTATTTTTGGACTATCTCCGGGCTATCTATTAAGGACATTTATTTTTTAAATTATCAAAGTAAACTCTTTAAAATCTTTAATATTCATTATTAATCCTGATTTTTTTTCTTGGCAGGGTACCCACTCCCTCTCTTAATGTTTAATGCTATATGTAAATGCATAGGTGCATTAGCAAATGCTTAGTTTCATGTTCCAATAGGTTAGCTTATTCTTGATTATACGAGAGTTCAAGGTGAAAATTGGATCTATATTAATGTTAGATTCATTTTTCTACACCAGAGAAATGTCATCTCATATAATACCTTGTGCATTGCCTATAAGTAGGAAGCAAGGGTAATTCTTTTTGTTGAGGGCTTTAGAAACTCTCCTAGTAACCCAGGTTTGAGAACTCAATATTATGTTTGATTCTTCCCTTCCCCCCTTTATCTCACACTTAGGATTGTGTACCTAGTCTCATAAATTCTTTCTTTCTGATGTTTCTAAAAATCATCTCTTCACTTTCAGTTTCATTGCCACTACTCATTAACAGATCTTTCTTCATGCTGAAACCATATGAGAAATATAGAATAATGGGAATAGGACTAAACATAGTCAGCAGACATTGACTCTATTTTCTTCCATCTCTTAAACTTTGTCCCCCAAAAATCATTTGCCAATTCCTGTTGATTTTAGTTTACCATCCTCCTTCATTTTCTTATTATACTTCTTGAAAAGGCTGTCTAAAACAAGTGCTTCCCACTTCCTTTCATCTCTCTTCTTAATTCTTTATAGTCTGATTTTTGACCTCATCACTCATCTAGACTGCTCTCTTTAATGTCATCTCTTAAATGCCAGATCTATAGTTTTTTTTTTTTTCAGTGTTCATCCATTTTGACCTCTCTGTAGTCTTTGACTGTGCCAGTTGGTTACTGTCGTCCTCTTGGTATTCCCTTCTCTCTAGAGTCTTTTATGACCCTTCTCCCTTGTATTTCTCTTTCTACCTATTTTCCAGCTCCTTTTCAATCTCTTGTTGGATCTTCAGCTAGATATTGTCTGCTGACACTACTCTGCCCAGGATTGCATTTCTTTTCCTTCCAAACTACTTCAACTGTTACTCTCATTGCCTCTCATGGATTTAATTTTCATTTCTACACTGATGGTTTTCAAATTTCCTTATCTAGATTTATACTTTCTATTGATCTTCAATCTCATATTTTCATTTTTGAACATTCCAAACTGGATATACTACAGACATCTGAAACTCATCATGTTCAAAACTTATATTACCTTTCAATCAATATCAATATCTTTTCCCTTCAACTTTTTTTTTCTTCCTAAATTCCATATTGTTATCGAGGGTGTTAACTCTTCTTCTGTTCACCCAGGCTCATAACCTAGATGTTAAAAACCTCAGCTCTTCACTTTCTTCTATCTCCCATTTTCAATATATTGTCAGGCTCTATCAATTTTATCTTTGTACAGCTCTGTCATTTGTCCCCTCTTTCTTGTGACACTGCCACATTGTTGGCTATCATCATGCCACACCTGAATTATTGCAAGAACATGCTGTTTTGTCTCCTTGCTTCAAGTCTCTTCCCACTTTAGTCTTTCTTCCACTCAGCAGTCAAGAGTGAATTTCCTTAAGTGCAGATCTGATCAATCACATTGGTCTCCTCTTTCCTACCTCATCCTCCCATTCAGTAAATTTTAGTAGTTCCTTATCCCTTCCAGGATCATTTATAAACTCCTCTGTCATAACCTTATCTCTCCTGTTTACCTTTGCCGTGTTCTTATACATTAGATTTTTTCTGCCCCAACCCCATTTTTTTGATTGTGACATAAGCCTATTTCTTGTTCCTAGAACAAGACACTCCATTTCCTGACTCCAGGCAGATATTTTCAGTGTTTATCCTTCTGTTTGGAATTTTTTTCTCCTCCATTCCCTCTTCTGGCTTTCCTTGCTTCCTTCAAGTCCATGCTAGAATCTCATCTAGATACAGATGGCTTTGGAGGGGAATTCGAGGCAGGCGACCTTGTACAGCCTCCCTGCCTTAAATCCAATTCACTTGCATGTTATGGCATCACCTCCCTGATGTCATGGAACTTTTTGAGAATGAAGGACAAACAAGAAGAATCTCATCTACAGGATGCCTTTCTCCATCTCATGTGAATCTTATACCTTCCCTGTGCTGATTATTTCCAAATTATTCTGTACATATGTTATTTGTAAATAGTTTTTTGCATGTTACTTGTAACTTGAAAAGAGAAACTTTTTTTCTTTTCACTCTTAAAAGAAGGACCAAGAATTATTATTTTTCCCTATGCCTTGCACCTTCCTTCTTTTGCTAGTGACATGGTTTCCCTGAGGGAAGGTGATAAGAGGCTAGACTTGGCACTTTCCTTTGGTCCCAAAAGACAAATTGCCCCAAAACAACAATTTCCTCCATCTCAACAAAAGGCAACTTCTGCCTCCTGCTACCAACCTAATCTCTTAATTAGAAAAAGGAGAACCTTGCATTCTCCAAAGCAGCACTTTAACTTTTGTTCCTTGCTCTTCTATCTCCTGTAGCACTTTCCCTTTGAGGGAAGAAAAAGAAGAAAGTTTGTGGGAAATAAGACTTTTTTCTCTTGCTGTGCAGGTTTCATCTCCATCTCCAGTGTGCATTTTTCCTTCCTAATCCCCCTCCATAAGAGGGAAGAGGAGTTGTGAAGCAGGGCTTCACGTCTGACCTTGTCCTTCCCGTTTCATGTGGTACTTGCCATCAGCTTGATCTCTTAGCTCCACTGAGAAGAATGGAACCCTCCATTCGATGATGAACATTTCATACCTGGTCATATTTTTCACATCCAAGTGATTCTGAACTCCTTCAAACCCTGTTCCCCATTTATCCCCCATTAGTTGGTTCCTTATTCCCTTTACGCCCTTCTTTAGCCCTTCCACTGTGCCCTGTAGAATGCCTGTTCCAAAGACAATGTATTTCCCTTTCTCTTAAATCTTTTCTACTCCAATTCCTTTTATCTTCTTGCTATTATTGAAACTTTTCTCTCTCCTGATGACACAATCTCTCTTTCCACTCTTTCCAGCAATGACTATACCTTCACTCATTGTCCTTGACTCATTGGGGAGTTGGAATACTTCTCGTTTCCCATTGCCACTTTGGGGTTTTCTTCCTACTTCTATCACTCAGTAACCTCCTCTGAGGTTCATACTATTCATTTTGACTAGCTATTGTTTACAAACCCTCAGGTTGCTTCCTTTTTTTTCTTTAATGCATTTGGGATCTGAATCACAATTTTTCTTTCCCCTGCAACTTCTATCCTCTTTCTAAGGGACTTCACCATATATATTGACTTTTCTTCAACTTACTGACTTTTGATTACCTACTTATCCACCCTAACTCATACATACACAAATGATCATAGTCCTAATCTTGCCATCACTCCCAAATGTATGACCTTCATATTCAGTAATTCTGACATTCCTTTATTTTACCAGTTTTTTTAACCTTTCATCTGCATCCCTTTACAAAATCCTATTCTTCTTTCATACAAAGACAATTAATCCCTTGACTTCTCAGTTCTTTCCCTGCCCATTTGTCCTTTACTAATTACTGTTTTCTCTTTTTCCCATCTTGACGCAGTAAACTAGTTGGATCCTAACATGTCCTCCTTTCTTAAATCTCTAGCCTCTTACTTTGCTAAGCCAAGGCTCCCCTCACTCCAGTTCATCCTCCTTTCAGTCAAAAATATTCTTGAGGTACAGGTCTGGTCTCATTACCCTCCCCTGCTCAAACAACTCGGAGGACATACTTCTTGGGAATGGTTTAACCTGATTATCACTGTGTCTGGGTGGCATTGATATCTCTTGTTTCTCAACTGTCACTTCATCTGGAATTTTAAACATCAAAGGATCTATCCCTTTCTCTTTTCACCTGTATAGATGTATTCTTTGAGATATCAGGCTCAGCTTCTTTTCTAAACCTTTGATAGGAATCCTTATTCACATTTTTATTTATTTGAGTCATTGTCATTTGTGTTATTATCTAGCACAGGCACTGTGTCTGCAACAGCTGGAATGTCTTATTAAAGAAAAATATTCTGTTTGGTTGACTTGCTGAATCTCCTTTGTTCATTGCATCTTAATTATTCCCTAATTTACAATATATGATTGTGATGGTTACTGACCATTTTTGTAGCTATTTTTTTGTTCCATTTTTAGCTACTTTCTGTGGGATGATTTTCCAATGTTCCTCTCTCTTCTGTGTTCATGAACACCAGTCTTTCTTAGAATTTCTACCTTTTTGAAGATATGGACAATAAACCTTATCATTGTATCTTTTCTTATCCAGTCTCTCAGAATTATGAGTCTCAAATTTTTTGAGACTGCTAAAGAATATTTCACATAATCTTGTTGTTACTGTGTACAATGTTCTTTTGGTTCTGCTCACTTCACTAAGCATTAGTTCATGTAAGTCTTCCCAGGCTTTTCTGAAATCAGCCTGTTGTTTCTTATAGAACAATAATATTCCATTACATTCATATACCATAACTTGTTTAGCCATTCCCCAACTACATTTTTGCATATGTGAATCCTTTCCCCTCTTTTATGATCTCTTTGAGATATAGACCCAATAGAAACATTGCTGGATCAAAGGGTATGCACAGTTTGATAGCTCTTTGGGCATGACTCCAAATTGCTCTCTAGAATGGTTGCATCATTTCACAACTCTACCAATAACCTATTAGTGTCCCAGTTTTCCCACATTCCCTCCAACATTAATCATTATCCTTTCCTGTCATCTTAGCCAATCTGAAGTGTTACTTCAGAGTTGCTTTAATTTGCATTGCTCTAATCAATAGTTATTTAGAGCATTTTTTCATATGATTAGAAATAACTTTAATTTCTTCATTTGAAAATTTTGTTTTTCATATCCTTTGAGCATTTATCAATTGGAAAATGAGATGTATTCTTATAAATTTGAGTCAGTTCTCTATATATTTTAGAAATGGGGCCTTTGTCAGAATCATTGGCTGTAAAATTTTTTTTCTCAGTTTTCTGCTTCCCTTCTAATCATTGCTAAATTGATTTTGTTTGGAATCATATAATTCTTAAATGATTTCTCCTTGACTTGTTTTATAGGCTAGCTGTTTATATCAGATACCTTAAATTTTCTTCTGTTTTTAGATGTTTTTGTTGTGTTCTTATATTTCTTATTATCTCATACATTGACTCATTTCTTTTTCTTTCTTGCTAGTTTTCATGTAATCTCTTTTTTGGACATATTTTGCCATTTTCTATTTTAATCTATTTATTCTCCTTCAATTCTTCTCTTTTGAAGTTTTATTTAATTTTTTTAAATACTTCTCCCCCTTTTTCTCTTGATATATATAAGTCATTATATAAATTCATTTTTTTCCTTTGGGTCTCATCTCACATTTATTATGGAGAAAATTGTTCCTCCTGGGGGATATTCATTATCTACAGTAATTTTTAATAATGATTGGAGCTTTCTTTGTCTTACTTCATGTTTTCAACTTTATTTCCAGAACTAGGGCTTTTGTTATAACCAGGTTTTTCTTCTTGATGCCCTAGAGTATGGTGATTAATCCTTATTTGATTTGTGTGTGTGTGTGTGTGTGTGTGTGTGTGTGTGTGTAATTCTACTTCCTGAAGTTGGATTTTTCCTCCCTCCCTTGTTCCTTCTAATCTTTGAAGTTGTAAGGATCTTGACAGCCCTCTCTGGAGTCTCAGGACAGAATGCTAGGCAACTTTAGAACTCTCAGACCTGGGATATCCTCATCTGATCACTACTGTGAATACAGGCATTCTGTACTGGTCATTGCTGCATGTCACATTTATGGTCTGTGCTGTGCATTTCTGACCCACCTGGAGTTTTCATAGCTCTCTGTTTTAGCTCTCTGTTCTTTCTGCTTTTGCCTTCAAAGCATTAACAGCTACGCATGTCTCTGATGCTCTGCAAAGATACTAACTTGTTTTCCTAAGCTCAGGTATGATTTTTCTGGGAGCTCACATTCATATTGGCTTTGGGCTTCTTATGTGTGTGTAAGAATATAAGAAGTTACTGTAGTTGTTCACTGGATTTTTCAGTCATTATAAGATCTGCTGTAATCTTTAGGTTTTGGGTATCTGGGTATTGGCATCTAGGTATTGGAATTGGACCCACTTGTCTCAGTTCACTAGTCATCATGAATAGAAACCCCTTCTTTTTATCTTTACAGGGATTTTAAAAATTATAAACTTTGCTGCTTCTGGTTTTCTCTGTATCTGAATCAGGAAAAAATTGAAGCTAATTCATTCAAAAATAACTTATGATTTTTATCTTCTTAAGTATAAACCCCATATCTAATTGGGCTGAATATATGAAAGAGGAAAGCAAAGGAGCTCATTTAATGTGATCATATTTGCCCTTTCTTTTTTATCAAAAAAGTATTTTGCAAAACCTATGTTTTTGTTTTGTTCCTCTCTTTGTTTATATCTTCATTTTTTTCTTGTTCTCAAGATTTTAAATGAAATTTTTCTCTTTTCTTCTCTACCTTTCTATTGGAGCACCTACTAAAAAATTCAATTCCACAAACTTTCAGTGGCTTCTTCTCTGCACTATTCTCTATTAGGTATTGGGGTTTCAAAGATAATTGTGATACACATTACTTTTAAGCAAAGATGAGAAAAATGATGGCAGAACAGGGAATGAAATAAATATAAATATGATATCTAACAAAAGTATAGGATATCTGATGAGTGAAAGTTCACTTTCATCTGAGGGATTTGGAGATTCATAAAGAAGGGTACTTTTGATTTGAATCTTAAAGGAAAGAAGCACTTTACCAGATAGAAACAGGGCTAGGTCATTCTAGTTTTAGAGAATTGAACAGACATGTGGGAATAGGCAATGGCAGGTTGAAAATGGGTGGGGAAGGGATGGAAATATTTAAGTTTAGTTCAAATGTAATATATATGAACTAGATTATTATGAAATAAACTTGGATAGCTAAATCAGGTATCAAATCTTTATATTTTATCTAGATGTCAATGGGGAAACCCCTTAACTTTTTTGAGTAGAGCAGTATCATATCATACTGGTGAATTATGGTGATTTGGGCAATGATTCATAGGATGAATTGAGTAGAAAGAGAGACTAGTGCCTGAAGACCAGTTAAGGAACTAATATAATAGTCAAGGACAGAGGTGATGAACATCTGTATTAAGATGCTTGCACTGGGATTTAAGAAACAATACCACATTACCTACTGTAGAGATACTGTAGAGGCACAAATTACAATGTTAGCAACTCCTTGTATATTGGAAGATATACTTGTGTTGCTGAGTCCCAAACCAGGATGGGGAACAACTACATGTGGAAAAATGCTTTACTGTTGCTGAAATGCAAACCAGGCCTGAGTGCTTGCTGGTTGGTTAGTGTATAGAATGTTAGGAAGTGGTGTAATATATAATGAACCAGAGAGTCAAAAAGGAATCACTGGAGTTAACTAAGTAGGACAATAGCAAAATCAATTCTGTGCTTGAGGAGAGTTAACTTTGGAAGCTTTATTTAGGATGAACTTGGAAGGGAAGAGTATGAGGGAGATCAATTAGAATTTCTTTACAATAAGCTAGGTGAGGAGTGATATAATCTTGTACTAAAGCCATCAATTGGAAAAAAGAGGTGGATATATATTGGGAACTCTTTGGGGAAAAGTTTCTGCAGAAGAAGTAAGTGTACACTGATTTGTCCAAGGCTTCACAGGGAGATTGTCGATTTAGGAAGTATGTTTTTCTTCCCTTCATTTTCTAAATTGTATGAAGTTGCTACTTCCTTTTATGTTTTTCTGATAATTTCTTGGAATTTTTGTTTATCAGTTGACTTATATTAAAAGAAACAATAAAATTCATTTCCTTACTCCAAAAAGAAGATACATTTTTTTTTGTTTTTTGTTTTTCTTTGCAATAAGGGTATACTGCTTTGATGACCTGAGTATTCTTTCCCATAAAACTTTGATCTAGCTTTTCTGCTCACTTCATAACTGTCATAGTTGATTCTTCCTTTTAGTGTCTATAACCCCAAGGTGGTAAATTGATTTGGCAAAAAATGTGTCTGTTTTCTTTTGTTACATGATAACTTCTTAATGACAACAGCTTATGTGAGACGAAGGCTATTAACACTAATGGATGGAAGGATAACTGATATGGCATGGGAAAGGTTAAAGATGACCAAGGAAGTTTTGGCAAGTGTGCTTGTGACAGAAGGGCTTAAGGACCATGAGAGTGTTTCACTGATGTCAAATGGATCTTTGCCTTTCTTATTATCCTTCTTTCTCACAGTGTGTTCCAAACTTTCATAGTCTTGTCAAAGACAAGTGTTAGGTTTTTTTTAAGTTCTTCAGCTTGTGAGCTGCCTTCAGTTTAATTTATCATGATCAAACTAGGTTTTTTTTTTCAGTAAATGCTTGTGAAAATCAATTTTCCCTCTTTTTATCTTTTTGTCATCTTTTGTACAAACTTGGGAAGAGAGGTCTTTTTTCTGACTAGTAGGCCTTTTCAAGTATTCTCTTCTGCTTTGACAATACACACCTCATTAGTTTTGCAAGCCAAGAAGTAGATGCCATCAACTTGCTATCTGTGGGACTGAGAGTTCTCAGCATAAATAGTTTTAGATTGTTTATTTCTTAAAAGTAGTGCTCAGAGGTCTCTAGGTATCCATATAATATTGGAAAAGTACTAAGTATTGTTTGATTCTAAAACACAGCCACTAACTTTCCACAGAAGTAAACAAGAAGACTCCTTATGGAAAAAAGCAACATGAAATAGGAGAGCTAGTGTAGTATAGAGGGAAGTGCCCTAGGCCTGGCATTTGGAGAACTTGCTTTGTATCCTGAGTTGGTCAAATCAGCATGTGGCATATGAAAGGCATTTCTCCATGTCCCAACCTCAGTTTCTGTCTCCATAAAAAATGGAGCTTGGTCTAGATAATCTTTTTTTTTTTT
>JAJPUD010005099.1:28117-66370 GCA_023553655.1 Myrmecobius fasciatus | reverse complement strand
TCATTATCATTTCCTGTCATTTTAGCCAATCTGACAGGTGTGTAGTGGTATCTCAGAGTTGTCTTAATTTGCATTTCTCTGATCAATAGTGACTTGGAGCACCTTTTCATGTGACCGGAAATAGTTTCAATTTCTTCGTCTGAAAATTGTCTGTTCATATCTTTTGACCATTTGTCAATTGGAGAATGGCTTGAATTCTTATATATTTGAGTCAATTCTCTATATATTTTAGAAATGAGGCCTTTATCAGAACCTTTGGATGTAAAAATATTTTCCCAGTTTACTGCTACCCTTCTAATCTTGTCTGCATTCATTTTGTTTGTACAAAAACTTTTCAACTTGATATAGTCAAACTTATCTATTTTGTGATTAATGATGTTGGTCTAGATAATCTTAAAGGTTTCTTCCACATCTAAATCCTATGATTAAAAACAAGTGAGTTCAGGCAGCTAGGTGGTGCAGTGGATAGACCATCAGCCCTGAAGTTAGGAGGACCTGAGTTCAAATCTGGTCCCAGACACTTAACACTTTCTAGCTGTGTGACCCTGGGCAAGTCACTTAACCCCAATTACCTCAGCTAAAAAGCAAAAAAAAAAAAAAAAAAAAGTGAGTTTTTCGCTGCCATCCTCTTCTTCTTTCACACTTCCCAGAATAATGTTTTTGTTTTGTCCCCTCTAAGTTGATGCAGAATGTATGTGACTTCTTGTTCTGCCTGATGGAAACTGTTCATTGATGGTGAACTGAGGGCAAAGGACTGGGTGGGCCCTTGTGACTTCTTAACTTTTTAATGACTACAGCTCAGAGAAGAGAGCTTATGGCCATTTATTGATAGAGTAACACTTTAAATTAACCATGATATTTCTTTTCTTTGAAACTACTAATTCTCCTCAAATAGAACAGATCTTGAGCTTGTTCGGTGCCCTGCTCAGCCCTCTTTCTCCTCCAAAGGAGACCTGTCTGTCATGTGTATTAACCTCTCTTAGCATCTGGCGCTTTGCATTGGTGCATGACTTTGCCTCTTGTGTGCTTCACTTGTTTAATTATATTCCCATTTGATGGCATGAGAGCATGAAACAAGAAGCTCAGGGGCAGATGGAGAGGTTATACAACTAAAGTCTTTAAAACCAAGAGGCATTCCTTTGATAAAGGAATGGCTCCTCCGTGTAAGTGGGAGCCACCCCCATTAGCATTAATGGAGTAAGAACATCAGCCAAGGCATCTCAGAGGTTAATCACACTTCCTGGCTGGCCTTTGCCGTCAATACTGTGTGGCGCCTAATTGTGTTGCTCCTTCAGAGGCTTTCCTGACAACACACTAACAGACTCTGTGTAAGTCATTTCTTATGAATTATTGAAACAAACGTTTGGCTGCTAATTGATGAACACTAATGTGTTTTCTAATCACTGCAATTTGAGTTTTTAGCACTAAACAAAACAGTTACAATTGATTTGTGGCTTTTCCTGGGATTCAATCTGCTGCAAGCTGTGCCTTTGTATTTGAATTCAGCAGACAGCTTTGCTGGTCATTTTAGTTAAGTATTTATTAGGACGCAGTATTATGGTGCTTTAGTTGCCCCTTCCCCCCTTCCATAAATCTAAAAGACAGTTGAGGAATGATTATTTAGCTTCCTTTCCATTCTTATAAAGTATGACTAGTACTAGATCCATGGTAGGACAAATGGCCTGCTTGCATATTCAATTAAATGTGAGTCACAAATAGTAGTAACAGTGGTGTGCCTGTAACAAAGGTATAAAAATTTGTTTTGCTGAGTTGGTGATAGAGATGTGTCCTAGCCTATATTCCAGTTCTGAAACACTTGAGAGGCTCTTTTTAATCTTTTACAAGTTATTAACCCTTCTATATATTTTGTAGCTTGCTTGTAAATCATCCTGTTTCTTTCTAAGGAGTGTTCTGAGTAGAAAGGATTCTAATTTAATGTCTAAAATATTGCATGCAACAAGTTTTAGTTGTTTATATGTTTGCTTTAAGTGGAAAAGGACCAATTGAAAATATTCCATGGTATCTAAACATAACAGTATTTTAGAAACAAATTGAAGTATTTTTTGATACCATGTAGGGTAGGAACTTCAAGGTTAATTTTTTGTAATACTCCATTTACCAGTTATTAGCATTTTAGGGGGAGATGGCAAGTTCATCATGCCAGATCTTAGTGGTTAGGATACAATATTACAAAAGAGTAAATTTCAGCTATGTTAACTAGAGTAGTCCCAACTGCTTGGCAGAATTACCAATGTAATTTGACCTGATTTAACTAAAGGGCAGAATTATGAGTAGAATATTTCAACAAGAGAGTGGCATATCATACTGTCCATGTTTTTTTAATTAGGATATTTCTTTGAAAAATATGCATTTTAAGGAAGGAAAAAAGAATTATATGTGTATCTGTGCATGTTAATACATGCACATATGCTAATATATCTAGAACATCTCACATTCATATCAAGGCAACATTGTATAATGGAGGGTAGTGGATGTTATGACATAGTTGAAAAATTGCTGGACATGGAGTGCCCAGATTTGCCATTTACTACTAACGTCAATCCTTCCTGGGCCTCAGTTTGCAAAATTAGGGCATTAGACTAAGAAACCTTTTAAGGTGTCTTTCCAGTTTTGAATCTCATGTGTGTAATATACTCTCAAGAGGAGAAAAATAATTTTCTGTTTTTTAAAAAATCTCTTCCTCCCTGCCTCTCTAAAACCATATCAGCTGAAAGAACATTTGCTAACCTTTGATTTTGTGCTCCCCTGATTTACTGAAATCTGAAAATCATGTTAAAAGGCATTGGATCAGCCTTAATGTGATTTCTTTTTCATAAAATTCATGGGGGGAAAAGTAGCTTATGGATTTTTAGATGTACTTCCAATTTGTGAGAAAAAATGGTGTAGGATGTGAATGCAGTGGGCATTTGCATGGAAAATACAAGTGCCGTCCTTTTTATTTTTCATTGCTTTAGACTCTGAAAACTGGACTGACAATGGTTGGGAAAGTGGTTACCCAGCTGACTGGTACGCTGCCTTCAGGTGTAACTGAGGAGGACGTTGCCATCCACAGCAATACTCGTCGAAGTCCTCTGGTCCCAGGAATTATCACAGTTATTGACACAGAGACGGTTGGAGAAGGTCAGGTAAGAGGCTCTGGTGCATGTGGAAAGCAGAGACTTGATATTTTTTTTTTTCTGAATTTCTGCTTCTTGCAGGGATTGCCTTGCTTTTATCTTGCTTCATCACAATAGGGAGTGTCTTTGTGTCTGCCAGGTCAGCAGCATCTGCATGTTTGTTTGCTCTGCTGCCTGTGTTGGTGAAGCGTCATTGAGAATCCAGCTGAGCCAACATGTATACAGCCCTTAATGCTCATTTACATGACATTTTGACAACATCGAGTGTGAACTGTCAGTTGTGCTTTCCTCACACTTGCTCAGCATTGACACTGATTTATTCTGACTAGTGGTGGTGTTGCTCTGATTACAGTTATTAATGCCGAGTGTAGCAACAAACTCTGACGAGGATTTAGAATCTTGGTGAACTGTTTGATATGGTGTAATGAAGGAGTAATTAGGAATCCATTGTAACTTGAGTGAGCTGGAATATTTGTGAAGTAAATTTGAGTGGACAAGGGTGGTGCTGGGCATATTGAAAACAGCTATAAATCCTGTTTCTGGTAATCCATTTGCTTTAGGAAGAAAAAAAAGGAATCTTCTGAATGAATTTATAAGCCTTCTATCTTAACCTCACATTAAGAATTTTTTATAAGAAAGATGAGTAAAAAGTTTCAGTGATTCAAACTTTTTTGCCTTGGAGTTGGCCCTTTCTTTATTAATTTAACATTATTTTACAAATATTTTCTACTGTTTACTTATTTTAAAAATTAAATCACAAAGTTCTTCAAAAATGTGCTGGAAATTGAGTTTACTTATATAAATATAATAGGAGCAGAAAAAGAATTTCAGAATCAATGGCATGACTTCAGGTCCTGTTTTATTTTAGAAATTATAGCAATATAAATCCATTTTATTTTCATACTGTATTAGTGTTAACCTAGGTGAGTTTAGGGACCTGAGATATTTTCTTCCCTTCCAGAATTTATGACATTATGTTTTATTTTCTTACTGAAGACAAAAATGAAAAATTAGGAGTTTTGTAGGATTGCGTGAAGCCTTCTTTATATTGCCTTTTGTAATACCCAACTGGATAGTGATTTTAAGTTCATATTTGAAATATAAGATAAATAATTTTATTTCTAAGGCAGAGATTTTTTTGAAATATAAATCACCAAGAGCAAACATCATAATTTGGGCTTATCTATTTATTTGTTTATTTGGTTCTGTGTTAAAGAATATCATTGACTTTGCCCATGTGATAAATCCATAGGATAAATAATCCCAACCATTGTTAGAAAGTTAAAATGTTTAATTCCCTTCAATCCCCTAAATATCATAGGCTAACCACTGTGATTCCAGATAGTTATTATTTAAAAATAATATTACCCCAGAAATAAAATTTTGTGACTTCAATTTGCCATGACTTTCTCTTCATGGCAATTGAAAATTTTTAAAGTTTAAGTTTGACCTTATTTCATTTTTCAAGAAAGTGACTGAATAAACATGAACATAATAAATGGGATTTTTCAGTACCACTAAAAAGTTTATGTATCAATATTTTAATTGAGTATTTCTAACATAATTGTGCAAATCAAATATATGCAAAATAAATGTGCAAATTATGCAAAAATGAAATTTTTTCTTCCCATTAGTTTGTGAATATTTGTGTTAAAATGCAATATAAAATTAGCTCAATTGTATGAAATAGCAGCCCAACATTGATGGAATTAAAATTGTTTTACCTTAGTGCCATGCATGTGCTCATTTCCTTCTTCAGAAAATACCATTTAGAAAGCATCAGAGGCTTTAAAGTATTAGCCCTGAATATCAAATGTTCCTTGGGAAAATATGCTTTTAGTATATTGTGGTAGACATCTTAGTGAAATATGGCATATGGCAGCTGCTTAGGAGTAAGTTCTTGCATTAACAAACAGGGGCACTTTGAAAAAGTTTGAATTGTAGTGTAGTGAAAAGAGAAAAGACTTTAGAATTCTGAACCAGTGGATCTGGCTGTCATTTTTTATTTTAAAACAGAATAAAAATAATTTTCCCAAAGCCCAAGTAACGTTGTGGTAAACCAAAATATGTTAACAAGGCTCATGTGCTTGTTTAAACTTCCTTTTAATGAAGTGTTAGCAAACTTTTCAGTTTGTCTTAATGGCTATTTATTTAGACCTGTTAATTAGCTGAAATGGATAGAAATAAACCCATACAGATGTTCCCCTTTTAAAAATTGGAATTAAATACATAAACTTTAAGTGGTTTGTGAGTTTTAAAGAAAAAATATTTGCTTTTGACCTTTGATTCTTGATTCTTAATTAATTCATCACTAGGCCACCCACATTTAGTTTCTAGTAATGACCCTCAACACTAGGCAGTTTTGTGACTACAAATAAATCTGTTAAACGTCTAACATTTGTTGACAGAGAGATAGGGGGTCATTTAAAAGTATAATATTTGATCTTTAATGTTTTTGATGAAACAGCAAGGTGAGAATAGCATATTAATTAAGTGCTCTCATATATTACCTGGAATATAGAAAAATATAGGAAGAAAATAGAAAAAGAGTTAACTGTGTCCAAGCATAGCATTTTGTACTCTTTGAATTTTCAGATGTGATTGAATTTTCCCCTGTTCCTTATTAACTTTTTATTACATTAAAAAGGAATTCTCTGGGGTTTGGTAGAGAAGGTAGAGTTTTGAGGGGAATGAAAGGAAGGAAGAACTATAGACCTCTGACATTTCAAAAGTTCATTTCCATTTAGTTAGAAATTGATAACAATTGAACCAAATAAAGATTCTTATCAAGAAGGAATCATAGCAACGTTACCTCTTCAGATGCCAAAAGCTACATAATGTTCAACACCAATAAATTATCTGGTGTAATTATCATTTAGAAAAAAGGTAATACCTTTTCAGCCATGGTTAATGATGTATGTTCTAAAATATTACATTATTTTCCTTCTATTGCCATACATTTTAGAAGTTATTTGGGTAAAATTAAGTTTATATCTACATATATTACAGAATAATTCTTTGTTTAAAAAAAAGGCAACAGGATTCCCTCAGAGCATAATTTTGTCTGCCTTTCTTTTATTGAAGGGAATCTGTTTTTTGTCAAGAAGACATTTTTGTCTCAGATAAATAGTTCAGTCTGAGCGCAAGGCTGTTTTGAGTTTATGTTGGATTCTATTAAAAAGAGTGCAGTAGTTAATGTTGTAGATTTATCACTTTTAGCCCCTTTCCACTGATGTTTGACCTTAGCTATAATGTTTTTTTCTTCCTCATACATCTTGGCAACTGAAGCTGACAATGCATTGGTTTTTGCTGTTTAAATCTATCAAGTCTTTAATAAAGATATTTTCATGTTTACAGTAAAGAGGTATAAAATCTGATCCGTCATCTTTCTGATGCTAATCTGATTTGTTTGATTTTATGATGACGTGATCCTTCTTTAGTAACTGCATTAAGGACAAAAGCAATTTGATTGAATTTGTACCCATTTTTATTCATGTTACTTTCATGTTTTATATAAAAGCATTTCTAGACCTGGATAAGTTAAATGATATAATTTGCCATTAAGGATTGTTATAATTACTTTTGACTACGGGTCAACAGTCTTGATCACTCTCAAAATGAAGAAAAATATATTTTGGGAGGATAAAAAATATAAGCCACTCCTTACCCAGAAAATGATGGTTTTGATAACAAATTTACTGATTTCCTAGGTGTTTTATCAGTCTCTCTGTTCAGATGATAAAGACTGGCTTATCCATCTTGTATCAGTTATGGTGTTCTGTTGAACTTTAATGCAGTCAAGTTGACAGTGCTTGCTCATTGGTTCAGTGTGCTCAGTTAAGTGGTGAGACTAGAGACTGGTCTTTTGGAAAATTATATTTTGTTGTCTGTTGGTGTTGACATCCTGGCATTTCAAACAGGAAGAGAAGTGATTCTGTGGACCCTCACCAAAAGAGTTTGTTGTTGTTATATGGAACCACTTGTATTCTAGTGATTTTGAAATCTATTGAGAGGATATTGAAAAAGCATTCCCTTCCTGTATGACGACACACTGGCCTGCAGAAAACCTAAGCTCATCTGTATTTTCACCTTGTGGCTTCATGGTTTTTAATTCATTCTGACATGAAACATAGCATCAAAATTACTGTGTTAGAAAGAGAAGAAAATAAAGATCTAGCACAAGAACTACCAGTTCACCAGCTTTTTGAATGTTTATAGCAGTTTGCTCAGCAACATAAGGGAAATCAGCAGAATTGCCTATTTGACCAGCTCTGCCAGATGTAACATTTTTCTCCCTGTATTTGGCCAGCTTTGGAGCTTGGGAGACCTAGGGAAACTGGGTCCTCAAATTCATAGGTGACTTCTATCTTCCTTGTTTTGTGGCTTTGTTCAAACCTTTTACCTTGTCTCTTTCATTGTGCTTCAGTTCTGAGGCAATCACTAAAAAGGGGCCAACAATCCCTATCTTTTACAATAGTGTACAGCATTGTTATGGCACAACTATAATGAAGGGTAGGCTATATCCAGAGACTAATTTTGTTTAAAAGCTCACTTCTTCCTCAAGGATTTTGAAGAATATGCCTAGCTGCAGGAAATATGGAAAAGAAAGTATGAGAAACAAGAGGAAAAAAAGATGTTTTGTTATGAAAGGTCTAATAGGGAAAGATACATATAATCAGAAATGGTTCAATCAGTACTGTTTACCACCACAGAGAAGGGTGAAGGATTAAAGAATTATCTTGGGTATATCAACATGGCTTTCTGGGGTTAATTCTTGAATAAAAGTGGGTAATATAATAACTAGCAATAACAATTTAATTTAATAATGGCTTTAATTCTTATAAATTAGGTCTTCTTGTCTATTTTTTGCTTAAATTTTAAAAAATGGGTCATTTGGGAAGAATTTCATGATTTATTTCTCACCACACACTACATTTGGTTTTCTTCCCAAGGTTAAGAGAAGACTTCATTTTCATAATTTTCTGATGAAATTTACTTTTTTTCTTCCATTTACCTCTACTAGTATACCAGTAGTATCTTAACCTGAACCATAGATATGACCCCATCAAAGTTAGTAGACCTTTAATTTTATGTACTATTGTCTAGCATCCATATTGAATTTTGATATTAAAAGCAAACTCTTATTCTGTAGGAGGGTAGAACTTTGGTCCTCCTTTCCTATAACTTGAGTCTTTTATGATTAGCCTTTAGGAAACTCCAATGCTTATTGAAATGAATTTTTATTCAAAAGATATTGCCAACTCTGTGGTACTACTTCACACTTCTCAGACTGGCTAAGATGACAGGAAAAATAATGGTCAATGTTGGAGGAGATGTGGGAAAACTGGGACAATAATGCATTATTAGTGGAATTGTGAAATGATCTAACCATTGTGGAGAATAATTTGGAACTATGCCCAAAGAGCTGTCAAACTCTGTATAGCTGTTGGTCCCGCAGTGTCTCTACTGGGTCTGTATCCCAAAGAGATCATAAAAAAGGGAAAAGCACCCACATGTGTAAAAATGTTTTAGCAGTGACAAGAAACTGGTGTTTGAGTAGATGCCCATCAGTTGGAGAATGGCTAAAAAAAGTTATGGTAGGGGCAGCTAGGTGGTGCAGTGGATAGAGCACCAGCCCTGAAGTCAGGAGGACCTGGGTTCAAATCTGGTCTCAGACACTTAACATTCCCTAGCTGTGTGACCCTGGGCAAGTCACTTAACCTCAAGTGCCTCAACAAAAAGAAAAAAAAAAGTTATGGTATATGGGGGCAGCTAGATGGTGCAGTGGATAGAGCACCAGCCCTGAAATCAGGAGGACCTGAGTTTAAATCTGATCTCAGACATTTAACATTCCCTAGCTGTGTGACCCTGGACAAGTCACTTAACCTCAATCGCCTTGGCAAAAAAAAAAAAAAATTGTGGTATATGAATGTAATGGAATATTATTATTCTATAAGAAATGTTGAGTAAACCAATTTCAGAAAAGCCTGAAAAGATTTACATGAACTTACGCTGTTTGAAGTATGCAAAGCCAAGAAAACATTATATACAGTAACAACAAGATTATGTTATAGTCAACTGTGATGGACTTGGTTCTTCTCCTCGAGAAGCTAATATTGTGAAAGGGGAGACAACCTATACAAACAATTATGTAGGTATAGGATGTATATAGAGTTGATGGAAAATAGCCTCAGAAGGAAGGCAGTAGCACAGTGATAGGCCCTGAAGGCCGAGTATAAGGAGATAACTTGTCAGAAATGGCATTTGAATGATTTTTAAAGCAAGTCAGAGAAACTAGCAGGTAGAAGTAAAGCTAGAGAACATTTCAGGCATGGTGGATAGCTGGTAAAAAGGCAGAGATTCAGGAGTGCTATCTTGTGACAGCACTATCAAGAGGGCAAGTGTTGCTGTATTGTCAAGTATGTGGAGGTTATTAAGTGTAAGAAAAAATAGAAACATAGGTTGTTGAGTGCTTTAAATGCCAAACAGAGCATTTTATATTTGAATCCTGGAGCAAATGGAGTTTCTTTAGTAGGGGGTGATATGATCTGAACTATACTTTAGGAAAATCACTTTGGCAGCTGATTGGAAGACTAATTGAAGCAAGGAGAGACTAGATACAGTGATACCAACTGGAAAACTATTGGCGTGAAGTGAAAAGGGCCTGTAACAGTATAAAGAGCCATTCCCTAATTGATAAATGGTCAAAAGATATGAGTATGTTGTGTTTAGAGGAAGAAATTAAGATGTCAGTAACTAATTGAAAAAATTTTTTATCACAAATAATTAGAGAAATGCAAATTAAAATAATTTTGAGATACCACTTTATACCCAACAGATTTATTAAATTGACAAAAATGAAAAATGACAAGTGCAGAAAGGGTTGTGAGAAAACAAGTTACTTTATTGCATTATAGGTAGAATGTTAACCTGATCTAGAAAGCAATTTGAACTGTACCCCAAAAGTCATTAAACTTTTTTTTCATTGTTATACTGCCACTTTGTCCATGTCCCAAAGTGTTAAAAAAATTTTAATAGCACTAAGATGGTGTGCACTAAGATGGTATATCATTATATGTATATCTACATAGCAGCTCTTTATATACATATATGTCTGCTCTTTTTTTTGGTGATAAAGGACAGGAAATAGAGTGGCCTTTCATTAAGGAATGGCGGAACAAATTAAAGTATATGAAAGTGATGAAATATTGTTGTGATGTAAGAAAGGAGATAACTTCAAAAGACTTTTCAAAAGAAACTTAAATGAATTGATATGTAGTGAATTGAGGAGAACTGAGAGCAATTTATACAAAAACAACAGTGTTGTAAAGATATGAAATATTTATCAATTCTTATCAGCAAAATGAGCTAGTGTAACTTTAGAAGACTCGTGATGAAACATGCTGTCCAAAATAAGACAGAAAACTGGTATTTTCACAGAGTATATTGAAGAATCTATTTCTCTCTCTCTGTCTCCCTATCTCTCTTCTTCCTCCTTTTTTTTCTTTTTCTTGATGTGAAAATTTGCTTTGCATGATAATACAGGGTTTTTTTTAATCATTAGGTAGGAAATGGGGGACAAAGGAGAGAGTGTGAGAGAATTCAGAACTGATAATAAAATAAAACAAAAAAAAAAGGAAAAAAGAATAAAGCAATATGTGAGAGAGAGTGTGAAGTGACTAAACTTGATACTAGATTTATTATGCATGGTGACTTCCAAGAAAAGAGTTGAGGAGTGGATAGTAAAGGAGACCTCAAAAGTCAGATTCATATTTATTGTTGTTTTTTAGTCATTTCAATTGTATCTCTTTGTGACCTCATTTGAGGTTTTCTTGGCAAAGATTCTGGAGTGGTTTGCCATTTCCTTTTGCAGCTCAGTTTACAGATAAGGAAACTGAGATAAACAGGGTAAAGTGACTTGCTCAGGATCATATAACTAGTAAATGTCTAACTAAGACCATATTTTAATTCAGATCCTCCTGACTATAGGACCAGCATGCTATCATTGATCTTTAAGCAATGATTGTCCTCCTACATTTTGTGGATGAAGAAAATGAGACCCTACAAAAGGAAAGAAGTTGATTTTCCAAGTTGATTCATCTACTTAGTAATATAGCTGGGACTAGGATCCAGGTTTGCTGGTGTGCCAGGGCTCTTTCCACTTCAACAACCATTCCTGCATTTCATCTTATGTTTTTGAAGACATGATTGGTACATTTTTTTTCTTAAAATGTTATGTATGTATGTATATGTGTATATACATATGCATACATGTTTATTTTTAAAGTTTTTCTCTTTTTTGGTGACATCACTTTCATTTCTAAACATATTTTTCTTCTTTCTTTCCCAAGAAAACTCTGCCTTGTAATAAAGAAACAAAGCAGTGCAATAACTACCTGAGTATGATTCAGTCTTCCCTACCCATAGGTATCATAATGAGAAAATGTACTTCTACCATGTTTCCAAACATGTGTAGGATCTAAGATTTCAGCTGTTCTGTAACGTAGTATCCTAGTCAGTTAGTTGCCTGATGCACTTAGAAATTTTGCAGTTTGTAGAATCTAAATACAGTTCTCTATCTGCCACGACACTATGTACTAGTAATTCAACTTTTGAAATTGTATTGTATGTGTTTTGTATTCAGGTAAAGGTATGAGACAAAAGAGTTTACCTTCAAATTCTGATTTTTGAAAACCATTTTTTGGTTGTTGCATCCATTAGATCTAGATTTTCGAGTATAGAGCATATTTTTCATCATTGCAGAAGTTGGATTTCAGTGAAAGTTTCTTTGAAAATCACTAGTTTTGTTTCAAGCAATTATAAGTAAAAGGAGGAAGTTTATTAATTTCCAGTTCGAAATTCAGTAACTCAATTAAAGGAGGATGCCTTCATAGTCCCTACTTTGGGTCCCTCCCCACCAGGCATTAATAAACCATTTATTTATTAGGCTAGCCATTTTATAGATTAATGGTTTGTAGTTCCTCTCAGTAAACAAAGATGCCAAAGGAGACTCTGAAACACCTTAAATCATGGGTATTCCTTATGATATAGTGAACTATCCTGACAAATGAAATTTGACCCTGGTTGGTGAATATTTAATGAGGAGGAAGGCTAGAAAATCTTCAGTTCCTCCTCTTGAGAACATGACTTGATCATGAAACTCAGCACCTGCAGCAATCTGTGCAGGGGAAACCGTTTCCATCTGGATTTTCTTGGCTTTTTTTTTTTTTTTTCATTGCCTGGGCCATCATAAACTCCAATGAAGGGGTTAAAGGACAGGAGTTCCTTCCTCCAGGGAAAGGAGTATTCACCTAACCTGGAAGCTAGTTATAACCTAAAAAGAAATCAGGTTTCCCAGTTGGTTGTAGGGGTCTTGCCAAATTATCTTGAGCAGAGCTATAATCTTTCTGATAGTCTTTAGGAGGAGAGAGGCTTCTCTCTCTTTTTACATAGAAGGAAATTCAAATTATTATGACATATTATTAATAATCAAATAGTACAGCATTAAAATTAATTTATCTATACCTGCTTTCTAGTTTTCCCAGCAAATTTTACCAGATAATAAGTTATTGTCCCCAAAGCCTGGATATTTTTTGGACATTTACTACTGTGTATTGTATACCTAATCTATTCTGCTGATCCACCTTTATATTTCTTAACCAGTACCAGATTGTTTTAATGATTGCCATTTTGTAATATAGTTTGAGATCTGGTACAAATAACTAGGAAATCTTCCTTTATGTTTTTTTTTAATATTAATTCCCCTGATAATCTTAACCTTTTGTTACTGTTTTTTTCTAGTTCTATGAAATAATTCATTGGTAGTGTGATTGGCATGGCGATTGAAAAAGTATTATTGTAGTTTGAAAAGTGGATGGGGGAAAAAAAATTGTATTGCAGGTCTAAAGTACAACCTTTTCTAATACATATTTTCTCTGGAACGTACTTACTAGGAAGATTTCCAGACATTTGGTGAGATGTTCTGGAATCAGTATGTAATGTTGATAACAGAAAGAAAAATTTATGCCCCTGATACAGTTGTGCTAAGTAACCTGAATATTTACCATGGCTCTCACCTTACTCATATGACTTATTTAAACATTTAAAGATTTCTCTTTTTTGTAGAGGCTATTAAAATAGCCTCATTTTAGAATTTTAAGGAAGGCAAATTTATGTGGGTCCAAATGATTTTGTAACCGAATGCAAAAATCAGTAGCAAATGACACAGTGATTTAGAGGCATTCCGAATCTGAAAGCTTTTTCTTTTTTTGTCTTGTGTCCTTCCTACAGCTTTTTAACGTATTATATTCTAAAGTGATGATTTTTACATTAATCTAAAAAGATAGAGTGGCGCTTGACTTCTTATGAAATAAAGGTTTTGCTGTGAATATTAAATCCAGGTGGTATCATTGTTACTATTTTCAAAGTTGCAGAAAGCTTTTGTCTTTTCAGGGTATACTCAGATGTGAATAATATTTTCAAGTCAATCCAGAAAGGGCTATTCATTTGAAGTTTCTGGTTAAAGCACCAAACTCTTGGTATTTCTTTCAGTACATAGAAATTATATGTCTAAAGTGGAGTAGATTCTCTTACTTTATTGGCTTTCTAATAGAATAAGATAGATTTTAGTTCCTCCAATGCATAAAATTTCTGGATACCTTCAGCATCTTTAAAGAAGTGAATTAAATCTTCATTATGCTAAGTTTATTTAGTAGGATATATTTCAATATGACCACTTATGTTAAGCAAGCATCTTTGCTTCCATCATATATCTGTGTGGGCAAAGGTAGTGGTTATATGTTTGAATGAAAATTATGTCTTTTTTGGTATAGTTATGTGACTTTTCTCTCCCCATGCATACAAAGATAAAATTGAAATAGCCCTTCACTCACAGATATATGGTGGTAACTACTCTTGATCGGTAGTACTCATGCAAAAAGATAATCTGTTTTTGAAAAATTACTCATACAAATTAAGGTATTAGATAATGATGGGATAGAAATAAGAAATAACTATATGCTATAATGATGACCTATATCTGCTTAAAAAGAATTAACCGGGGCAGTTAGGTGGAGCAGTAGATAGAGCACTAGCCCTGAAGTCAGGAGGACCTGTGTTCAAATTTGGCCTCAGACACTTAACAATTCCTAGCTGTGTGACCCTGGGCAAGTCACTTAACCCCAATTGCTTCAGGGGAAAAAAAAAGAAAAGAATTAACCACTAAAACTACCTCATTCTTTAATTCATACTGTAAACTTTATGAGTCACTGCTCAAGGACTCATAATGCATCATTGCTAATAATTAGCCTTATTAAGTGTGTGTCTGAAATGGCAGAAAATGGATATTGAATGAACTTTCCAGTTATTTTGTAAATATTTTTAGAAAATCACTATGTAGATTTGTTAGCATTTATAAGTTAAGTACTTATTTTGTGAAAAGAAATAGAGCCAAGTGTTTTGAGGAATTTCAAAGAAATATAGTATCAGTTGAATCTATTAGATCTATTAGAAGCAGAGGGTAATGTGAAAATTAATCCATTGATTGCCTCTTCAAAACAAACTCAAATTGAGAATTTCTAAGAATGTCATAATAAAAATACAAAGCTTTCAGGTAAAAGAAAAGATGCTCCAGAGAGAGAATAAGCATAGGCAAAGCAAAAAAAAAAAATCCCTTTTCCAGATGATATGATGGTTTACTTAGAGGACTCTGGAGATTCAATTTAAAATTTCTTTGAAACGATTTCTTACTTTAGCAGAATTGCAGGATATAAGATAAACACAGAGACTTTTTTTTTTTTTTTTTTACAATATCAGTGAAACCCAGCAGGAAGAGATAGAAAGAAAAACTAGTTAAGAATTATCCTTAATTACAAATATTTGGGATTATACCTACAAAGAGACAATTAAATGAATGTACTTACAAAACACGTGTATCTTCTGCTGCTGCTCCTTCTGCTGTTTCTCCTTCTATATCCATCTGCAGATGCATCTACATCTGCAGAGTGAGGTGAAGCCACCTACATATCTATTGTGAAGTTGATTGCTATACCTCAGCAATTCTAGATATGTTTTCTGTAATGTCACATATGCAGCAAAAAGAACCTAAGAAAGAAGAATTAGTATTTATATTCTGGGACTTTAAAAAAGCATGATGATACATGATATTTCTAAAGATGCAAATAAAAAGAAATTTATACTTAATGAATACAAGTGGCTAGTAGTTGATTTGTAATGTCAAAGGTCATTTAACACTCCCAAAGAAATCAAGAGGAAATGTAGCAGTTTCACATGAAGGAAGATCTTTATATAATGACAGTGAAGTGCCATTTCATTTCCATTTTTGTAGCTCAATTGGTTAAAAAGTTTTTATTTTCTACTATATTCTCCCTGGAAACATAAAGGAGATATTAATTTAAATAACTTATTCATGAGTGTCTTTCCTCCTGGTGATTTTAGTAGAACCCATGGAATGCCCTTACATCATATTTTCACCAAAACATTGCATTACATGTATCCCTTGGAGAACTAAGGTGAATATGATAGTCATTGTTTAGAGAACGGCAGAGGATAAACTTAATTGTTAGATGTTAAACTTAATTCATTATTACAGTTTGATTATGAGTCCTTTGAGAGCAGAGATTGTTTCCTTTTGTATCCCCTACACAGTACCTGCAGTATGATAGGCACTTAATATTTGTTGATTTTACTTGACTTTAATTGTACTTGATTGCAGTTCCCTTGAAGTTTTTATGTGTGCATATACTTCTGCTCCCTTTCATAAGCCTATTGTCTTAATATGGCATCATATATGTGTATGTATATATAATTATGAATTTAAAAATTGAATTTTATTTCCTCAAAATCAAGGTGTCATAATGGGTTATAAAGCCATTATAATAACCTCTTTTTATTCTATATCTTTTCCTAAATGAAATAGCTGGTGATTAATGCCTAATATTGTTTTCCATTGAATGTAGTTTGTTGAACAATAGTAGGAGTTAAGTATTCAACCGCATGTATTTTGCAATGCTATGGACATTTTCAATAACAGTCCATAATAGCAGTTTCTATACTGGATAAAGAAAATGGTTGATCACGAAGATACTTAAAGGAAACATTGTTTTTTTGAAATCAACTACTGACATACACAGAATTTTCATGTTGTAGTAGAACTTTTGGATGATATTTTTTAAAGAAGAAAAAGAAAAAAGAAATAGACTTAAAATTGGAATCATTATTTAGTTTTAGACAGTGCTAATATAGTTAAAATGATAGTACTACCCAAATTAAGTTAACCTATTATGTGCCATACCAATCAAATTACTTAATCATTTATATTTATAGAGCTTCATAAAAATAATAAAATTTATGTCAAGCAATAAACATTCAAGAATCTTAAGGAAAATAATGAACAAAAAATTTTGCAAGAGTACTAGCTATACAAAATTTCAAATTTTATTACAGTCATAATCCTAAAAAATTTTTATATTGATAAAAAATAGAAAAGTTGAGTAGTCAAAATGGTTATGTTTGTGCACAAGGTTCAGTATTAAATCTATATAGTAATATAGTTTTGACAAGCCAAAGACACCCTCTATTGGGCAAAGTCCTAATAGGGAAAAAAGTTCTGATAGCAATTCAGTTTAGCCCAATTTCACACTAGATATTTAGGACAATAAGCTTTAAGTAGATATATGACCTAGATATAAAAATTTTAATATAAAGAAATTAGAAGAGCAGGTAAAGATACATCTTTTACAGCTATAGAGACGGGAAGACTTTTTTTTTACATAGTATTTTATTTTTTCCAAATACATTTAAAGACAGTTTTTAATGTTCATTTATTTTTTTTCCATTGGTCATGTTGTGAAAGAAAACATAGATTTCCCCTTCCCCCAAAAAAAACCAACAACAAACAAGCAAAAAAAAAACCCTCAAGAAAAATAAAGTTTAAAAAAAAAAGTATGCTTCTGCGTTCAGGCACATTCAGTTCTTTCTCTGGGTATGAGTAGCATTTTTCATCATAAATCCTTCAGAGTAGTCTTGTATCATTGTATTGCTGAGAAGAGCTCAGTCTGTCAAAGTTGATCATTGCACAATGTTGCTATTGCTGAACTATGGCTAATTAGAGAAAGAAAGAAGATTTCTATATAATAATCAGTGTTCTGTACCCTACCATATTGTTTATTCAGACTACAGAACTAAGGAAAGAACTTATAACAATTCAGTAGCTTCCTTGAAAGCAGTGTCAGGAAAGACTCCAAGAAACAGATGGCTCCCATCATTTATTCTTTGGGCTATATTATGACTATGCCTATAGAATTTTATTAGAAGTTTAAAGGAATGAAGATCTAAACCCCATTTTAAATGTTTAGATAATGTTTTAGCAATAGATTCATTTCTTATGATGGTTAGTATTTTAGTAGTGGAAAACAAGGAATACAGGAGAGTTACTTCTGGTTTTGAGTGACTGCCTCTATCCATGTCTATCTGCAAATTGTTTATCTACTCCAAACATGACTAAAAAAGAATGACATTTCCCCAAATCCTGTCAGTCAACCAGACTCTTCAATTCCTCTGTCACACTAATTCCACACATCTGATCTGTTGCCAAATCTTGTTTTTATCTTCACAGTATCTTTGCTCTGTATATTTTTTGGAATCAGACAGCTGAGACTTTCACACAGGACCTCAAGACCTTACATCTAAGACCACTATAGTACAGTATAGAACAATATACTTCTCATTGATCTCAAAATCTTTCTTCTCCATTCCATTTTCTACTCAGTTGCTGAAATGATTTTCCTAAAACGCAGATGTGACCATATCATTCTCTCCTCCCCCTCCCTCAAGTAGTCTCCAGATGCTCCTTATAGAATCAAATATCTAATTTTTTGCATAGCATTTAAAACAAGGCTTCTTTATACTTTTAAATTTTTTCCTATATTTGATTACCTGCCTTCTTGCATATTATACATTGCCTCCCTACTCCATACTGAACTATGGCTAATATATATAGAGAAAGAAAACTATTCTATATAGTAATTAATGTTCTGAAACCTACCATATTGTTTATTCATTGGTATTGACTACAGAACTGAGGAAAGAACTTTTTAACAATTCAGTAGTTTGTTATGGTCCCTTTCACTTTTCACTGTTGTCTTGAATGTTTTCCGTTTTTACTTCTGCTGCTTAGAATCTTTGATTTATTTTACGACAAAGGCAAATTTTCATCTTCTATATGAAAGCTTCACTGGCTTGATGTGCTTTAAAATGCTCATTGATGTGGTTGATGTAGTCCAGCCCCATTTTTTAAAGGTAAGAAAAATGAGTCTAATAGAAGTGATATGATGTGTACAAAGTGACTCTTCCACTGCTAACATAGAGAAATATGGATACTAGTAGTAGTTGGTGATTGTCGCCATGAAAGTTAATGAATGCACTAGGGAATTATAAGAGGAGAGGAAAGACTCTCTAAGGATAGGATTTAGAAAGATATTCGTAGTTAAAAATAAATGTAGATCCATCAAAGTTCTTTGTCACACAAACCAAAGTAGGAGGTATTTTCAGGTGTCAAATGCTACTGAGAAGTAAATGATTTGGATTCAAAAAAAGACCACTGGATCTGCCACAGAGGACATCATTAGTCACATTTGAGAAAGAAATTTCAATTAGTGGTGGATAAATGGGGATGTTAGGATCTTAAGTGTACTGCTACAAAGATTTCAGCCATTTTGTATTACCACTCCCTCATTTTACAGTTGAGGCCCTGAGAACTTAAATGATTTTGCTTAGGTCACAGAGAAAGTAAATAATAAAACTAAGATTAATACCCAGTTCTTATGACTCTATAGCCAGTGTACTTGTTATAACATCCTGATTTTTCTCCAGGCAAGACAGAACAATGTAGTCATTGGGAGTCTCTGACCCTTAGTTTGCTCACCTTTAAAGTGTTGATATCAGCACCTCGGTCATAGAATTGTTATGGAATAATGTGTATAAAATGCTTTGTGAAGCTTAAAGTGTTATGTAATGATGAGTTATAATCATGATCATTATTAATTTTTTTTTAGATTTGGAGCTGAAATGGATGTCAAAGAGCTTGGCTTTTTCCTAACATCATAAAAATATATTTAAAACCAAAATCTAGAATGGTAATACAATAGATATTTTCCCAGAAAATATAAGACAAAAGCAAAAATGCCCCCTTTTCTCACTATTATTTGTCATAAATTTAGAAATGTTTTGTGTAGGTAAATAGCACAAGCCCCAAGAATCAAAGAATGTGGAAAGAGACCTATTTGTATCAGAATTGGTAACAAGTCTTTTTGTGTTTCCCCCCCAAATTAGAAACTAATGGACTGTTCTTCTACTGGGGCAGGATTGTGTCCTTCTACATATTATACAAATATGTAGTAGAACATAATTATGTCTTAAGAAATGATGAAATTGACATTTTCTAGAACTTAGTACCTAACCCAGATCTCTCTTATTGGAGAAGAGCAAAGTTGGTAGTCAATCCCTCAGTCTGTAAACATTAATTAAGCACTTAGCATGTGTTAGGGGCATTGCTAAGTGAGTGGAAGTAGGTGAAAAATTATGACATTAACATTCTTTGAAATACTTTAGAACTTCAGTCAATGCAATGGTATGTCAGAAGTCTATAAGACTGAAGATGAGACATGCCCCTGTTTCTTTGCTAGAGTGGAAGTTAACTTATATTGGAGAGGAAAAAAAAAATAAAAAGCATTTCCAGGTATGTGTAATATGGGCATTTATTTTGCTGGACTCAGAATACTTTATTGTGAAAGCTTCTTTTTTGTTTTGTTCTCTGTTCATGGATTGGGAAGGGAGTGCTAGGAACATTTTCAATGCATAAAATAGTAAACATTTTGAAAACCCAAAAACTGCATGCTTTTTTTTTTTTTTTTTTTGGTACTAGGTGGTAGGTATCAAGACAAGTAATTCTTTTAGATGTATTTTTAAATTGAAACAAAATATATTGTTTGTGATTCATATTTATGGTATGATTTAGTTATTTGAAGAATAAAAGAATTGCTCATATATATATATATATTTCATCTTAAAGAGTTCTTTCCTTTACTTTTTTGTTCATTATTTTGGGCACATTTCTTTTGTAACTTCTGCCATATCAGTTTTATGACTAATAAGAAAATCATTAGTGCTATTATTAATTTCTTTTCTTGGAAACCACATGTGTTATTAATATAATTTGCTCAATTTCTTCTATCTGTGAGATCAAGAGTCACAAGATCACTACTTTAAAATACTGATTAGAATCTTTCAGAGTAGTTCCCTGATCCTATTATTCTGATCTAAGCTTATAGGTACCTTCCTCCCTCCCTTCCTCCCTCCTTCCCTTCCTTCCTTCCTTCCTTCCTTCCTTCCTTCCTTCCTTCCTCCCTTCCTTCCTCCCTTCCTTCCTCCCTTCCTTCCTCCCTTCCTTCTTCCCTTCCTTTCTTCCTCCCTCCCTCCCTCTACCCCTTCCTACAATGACCTGGTAAGAGCTACAGTATGTGTGATGTTTTCCCATCTCACCATTTGAAAAATAATGATGTGTTGAGCTTAGTCTACAAATTTTGTGCTAGGATGGGGCCCTCCACAAAATGCAATAATTCTTCCTCCTCCTGTATTTTTATCCAAGAAGTGTTTCATTTGCCTTGTTTTTATGCTTTTGTGCAGGTGCTTGTAAGTGAAGACTCTGATGGCAATGGCATTGTGGCCCATTTCCCTGCCCATGAAAAGCCTGTTTGCTGTATGGCTTTTAACACAAGTGGTAAGTGGTCTCTTGGGCATTGCTTTGTTAGTTTCTGAATTTGAATTAGTTGAAGTGAATGTTCGCTATCTTTAATGGAATCCTGCTTTTCTACAAAATTCTGATTTAGCCCAAGTCAGTAAATTGTCCTCATCCAAGCCAACATTTCCTGTCATTGTTTTTCTGTATTGTTATCTATCACCAGGGTAAGTCGTTTTTGTTCTAATATAAATTATTACAGATTTGTTCTTTTTACTTTTTCATGCTTATTTACTCAGCTTTCTCTTGATAACACTTTTAAACTTATTTCTCAGAATAGTAATATTTACTCAACAATTCCACCAATACTGCATTAGTATGCCTGTCTTCCTACAATTTAGCCATCATTTGCTATTGCTTTATTTTTTGTGAAAAATGTTATGATAACATTTTTTGGGTGCATGATAGAACTTCAGAATTGCTTCCATTTCATTCCTCTAATTACGAGTGGTATGGAACATTTTTTAAAAATATGGTTTTATATGATTTGGATTTCTTTCCATGGGAATTGCCTTATTATATCTCCTTACTATTTATAATTTATACAGTAGTACAACCTCCTAGAGGAGCAAATCTTAGAATCAATACTTATTTTTTTTAATTAAAGCTTTTTATTTGCAAAACATATGTATGGGTAATTTTTCAACATTGACCCTTACAAAGCTTTCCGTTACAAATTTTTTCCCCCAACCCCCACCCCTCCCCTAGATGGCAGGAAGTCTACTACATGTTAATTATGTTAAAATACTTGACAAATCAAAAAAAAAAAAAAAAGAAGAAGTCCTAGAAGAAGAACATTGCTAGGGGGCAGCTAGGTGGTGCAGCAGATAGAGCACCAGCCCTGAAGTCAGGAGGACCTGAGTTCAAATCTGGTCTCAGACACTTAACACTTTTCTAGCTCTATGACCTTGGGCAAGTCACTTAACCCCAATTGCCTCAGCAAAAAATAAAGAATTTAAAAAAAAAAATTTGACAAATCGAATATGTGTATACATGAATCAATACTTATTTTAACTAAGCATATTTGAGAAGGGGATATAAATTTTCAAACTTCTTAATTGGCTTTATTTGATTCATATTAATAGTATTGTGTATTTATCTAATTGTGAACTATTTTATGATCAGATGTAATAGGAAAATATATTATTTTATTTTTAAAAGTATGTTTTTATTCATATTTTCTTTTTCTTACATCATTATAGTATCACATACATATCTTTCCTTTCCCAGACCTTATGACCATAATGTTTTTTTAGAATGGAAAGAAAAGTCATCACAGCTGATTGAAATATTGAAAAGATTCTAAAATTTGTGTAATGTACAAGAATTGTGAACCTCTCATCTCCATGATGGTTTTTCAAATTTTTTCATATGAGTCCCACTTCATATTTATAATTTTGCTATATATACTTTTGATTTTTTGATGTGATGTTCTTTATATTTTCATTATGGTAGTTATTGTGAATAATCTTCACTCTGCTAACTTTATTCTTCATTAATTCATAAAAATTATGCATTTTTCCATGTATGTTTATTAATCACATACATCATTTCTTATAGCACAGTAATAAATTCATGTATCACAATTTTTGAGCTTCTTTCCAACCAATGGATGTCTATTTGGTTTCCATTTGTTAGTTAATATAAAAAATGCTGCTATAAATATTTTGGACTATTTTAGTATTTTTTTCTTATTGCTAACTTCTTTCAAATATAAGACCCAAATTGGAATCTCTGGATCAGAGAGTGGATATTTTAGTTGCTTCATTTACATAATTTCAAAATACTTTTCATAACTGATGTACCTTTTTACAATTTCCACCAATAATGCATTAATTTACCTATCTTTTTATAGGCCTACCAACTTTGACTTTTCCCTTTTTTTTGTCCTTTTATATCACTTGCAAACTGCCAGTTTGCAGAGTGTTAAATGAGACCTAGTGATTTAAAGCACTTTTTCACACGATTGTTAATACTGTGTAGTTCTTTTGAAAAATGTTTGTTCATATCCTTTGGCCTTTTATTTATTAGAAAATGGCTAGTTAGTCATATGTTTTTAATTGTATATATATTTTGACTATCAGACCCTCATAAGAAAAATTTGATGGAAAGATTTTTCTCCCATTTGACTTCTTACTTATTTTAGATTCATTAATGTTTGTTAATGTTTGAAGCTTTTCAGTTTCAAGTAATCAAATTTATCTATTTTATCTTTAGTAATTCCCTCTGTCTCTTGTTTAGTGATACACTATCTTTTTTAAACTCTGCAATAAGAGAAGAAAAGGAAATTAAAGGAATTAGAATAGGTAATGAAGAAAAACTATCAGTCTTTGCAGATGATATGATGGTATACTTAGAGAATCCTAGCGAATCAACTAAAAACTACTAGAAACAATGATCAACTTTAGCAAAATTGTAGGATACAAAATAAATCCACATAAATCATCAGGATTTCTTTATATTACCAACAAAGTCCAGTAGCAAAACATACAAAGAGAAATTCCATTTAAAATAACTGTAGATAATATAAAATATTTTGGAGTCTACCTGTCAAGACAGTCAGGAATTATATGAACATCATTACAAAATACTTTCCACACAAATGAAGTTAGATCTGAACAATTGAAAGAATATCAAGTGCTCATGGGTAGGCAGAGCTAATATAATAACAATGACAATTCTGCCTAAATTAATCAACTTATTCAGTGCCATGCCAACTAAACTGCTAAGAAATTACAGAGCTAGAAAAAATAACAGTTCATCTAGAAGAACAAAAGTTCAAGAATTTCAAGGAGGATTAATGAAAAAAATGCAAATGAAGGTGGCCTGGATGTACTAGATCTAAAATTATGCTATAAAGCAATGGTCATCAAAGCCATTTGATACTGGATAAGAAATAGAGTAGTGGATCAGTGGAATGCGTTAGGTTGACAAGACACAATAGTCAATGATTAGAGTAATCTACTGTTTGATTAAATCCAAATCTAATTTCTGAGATAAGAACTCACTGTTTGACTTTCTGAGAAAATTGGAAAATAGTATGGCAGAAACTAGGCAGTGACTTTTTGTAATGGCAAGAAACTGGAAACAGAATGGATGTCCATCAGTTGGGGAAAGGCTGAATAAGTTATGGTATATGAATGTGGTGGAATATCATTGTTCAATAATAAATAATTAACAGGATGATTTCAGAGAGGCCTGGACATATGCTAAATGAAGTAGCGTAGAACCAAGAGAACATTGTACACAGTAACAAAAGGATTATATGGTGATCAGTTCTTTTTTAAAAAAATTTTTATTAAAGCTTTTCATTTGCAAACCATATGTATGGGTAATTTTTCAACATTGATCCTTACAAAGCTTTCCATTACAAATTTTCCCCCCTAATCCCCACTCCTCCCCTAGATGGCAGGAAGTCTACTACATGCTAATCATGTTAAAATACTCGACAAATCGAATATGTGTATACATATTTTTACAGTTATCTTGCTGGGCAAGAAAAATTGCATCTACAAGAAAAAAAAATCAGAGAAAGGAAACACAATGCAAGCAAACATCAATCAAGAGCATGAAAATGTTATTTTGTGGTGCACATTTCATATCCCTCTCTCTGGGTGTATATGGCCTCCTTCACTGACCAATTGGAATTGTTTTGAAGCATTTCATTGTTGAAGAGAGCCATGTCCATCAGAATTGATCATCATGTAATACTGTTGTTGCTGTGTATAATGATCTCCTGGTTCTGCTCATTTCGCCCAGCATCAGTTCATGCAAGTCTCTCCAGGCCTCTCTGAAATCATCCTTCTGGTCGTTTCTTACAGAACAATAATATTCCATGACATTCATATACCATAATTTGTTCAGCCATTCTCCAATTGATGGGCATCCATTCAGTTTCCAGTTTCCAGCCACTACAAAAAGGGCTGCCACAAACATTCTTGCACATGTGGGTCCCTTTCCTTCCTTTAAGATCTCTTTGGGATATAGGCCCAGTAGAAACACTGCTGGGTCAAAGGGTATGCACAATTTGATAACTTTTTCGGCATAGTTCCAAATTGCTCTCCAGAATGGTTGGATCCATTCACAGTATGATGATCAGTTCTTATAGATGTGGCTCTTTTCAACAATTTCAGGCCAATTTTGGTAGACTTGTGATGTAGAGAGCCATCTGCATTCCGAAAGAGGATCATGGGGACTGAATGTGAATCATAACATAGTTATTGTTGTTGTTTGTTTGCTTTTTGTTTTCTTTCTCATTTTTCCCCATTTTTGATTTTATTTTTCTTGTGCAGCATGATAATTGTGGAAATATGTATGGAAGAATTGCATATGTTTAACATATGTTGGATTACTTACTCTCTAGGAGGGAGGTGAAGGAGAAGGGAGGGAGAAAATTTTGAAATGCAAAGTTTTGTAAGGGTGAATGTTGAAAACTATCTTTGCATATATTTTGAAAATAAAAAGCTATTGTTAAAAAAAAAAAAAGCTATGAGGATCTGACTTAGAAAATGGGTCCTTCTGATTAGATTTGATATTTACCAAAGAAGGTGTATAAGATAGGGCTAAAGGTGCTTTTATAACTAGCATTGATTCCACTGTCATCTTTGTACTATGTAAATTAAACAAAACATTATATTGAGATATTTAAAAAATTCAAATACAAACTACAAAAATTAAAACATTTTATAAAAGAATACTCTTCTTTTCCCTAGTAATGAGAGGCATATGATATGTTTTCCCTCTAATTTTTTTCATGGCATAATATTTGATGTTAAAGACACATATCCATTATCCATGCATCCATATATCTATCACACATCCATCTACAATCCGAACTATTTTTGTAATATTTTATTTTTAAGCAATATTTTCTTCAACATGAGACAAAATTATTTAATGTTACACATTTCATTTTTAAAGTAAAGAACTTGACATTTCCCATACATTCACTATTTATATATCTTCAGTTATAATCAGATCCTTTGACACTGATTAAAAAAATAATGTCCATCCTTTATCTCTCCATCTTTCTAGTTGAAGAATGATAGTAGAGGAGTAATCTATAATACTTTATTTAATAGAAGATGCTTTATAGTAACTTCTTTATTAGTTTAAGAGAATTTATAGAGAGAAAGATTTTGCACCGAGTGACTAATGATCAACAGAATGATTGATGAGTGAGTAGAATAGGTTTGGCTTAATTAATGAAATCAAACATGGTTGAACTTTTGTCACAGCTTTCAGAGTAACCAATGAGATTCCTTTTGAAATTCATAAGTTTTTAGTAGCTTGAATTACTAAGTATTTCTGATATTCAAAGTTGTGTTTCTTCTGTCTAGGACCAGTTTACAGTAGGCACTGAGGAATAAAGCAATGATACTTTAAGAAGGAAATCTAAGTTTAGGAAGAAAGCTGATAAAGTCAAGTGACAGATTCATGTATTATTTCTTCCAGGTTTTAGTCAAAAGCATAAGTAACAGATGGCTAATAGGAAAGGAGGAGAGTATGATTTTAAAATATTTTTTCTGAGAGAAAACAAACTGGACATGATATGGAATGGTTAGTAACAATATTTCCAAAGTTATAGAATACATATTCCTTATAATGTTAAGGTTCCTAGGCAGAGAGTTAGTTATTTTAAGAGTTAGGAGGGGTTTTGAGTGCCAAACAGAGCATTTTTTTTTTTTTGCTCTTAGAAGCATTAGTGATCCCCTAGTCTCTCTTGGGTGGGGTATATATGTGTGACATGACTGGACCTACTGGATAAATGGAGAGTGTTTTGGAGTGGGGAGAGACTTGAGGGAGGTAGACCCTGCCTGATGGAATGTTTTGGGAGGAACAGCAAGGTCAGTAAGGGAGGAACAGCAAGATGTAAGAAGGCTAGAAAGGTAGAGAAGGGAAAGCTATGAAGAGCTTTCGGTGCCAAACAGGATTTTTATATTTGATCATGAAGATGATAATATTAATTATACGTAACATTTATATAGCACTTTTTGTGTCCCAGATACAGTGATAAACATAGCTAAACTAGTCAGTCTCTGAAGTTGCGTTTTGACTTAGGTCTTCATGACTAGAAGATACTGTGTCACTTTGTGAAATGATAGGGAGCCTCTGGGGTTTATGGAGTTGGTGGATTGACATATATTGATCTGTATTTTAAGAATATCACTTTATTAGTTGAGATGGGGATGGACTGGATTTAGGTTAGGTTTGTCACAGATGGATTGGTTAGGTTTTTTCAGTAGTCTAGGTGTGAGGTGATGACAGCTTATATAGCTAGACAACTAACAAAGTTAGAAGTGTCAGAAGTTATGTTTACGTGAGACTTATTATGAAGATAAAACTTATAGGCTATTGTAATAGCTTTTATTTGGATATTGAGAGAGAGTGAGATATAGAAGTTGACACATAGGTTATGAGCCTGAATGCATATTAGGATAGTGGTACCCTCAAGACTAACAGGAAAGTTAGGAAAGAGAGGAAGGTTTGAGGCAGAAAAATAATGTTCAATTTTGAGCTATAAATGTCTAAATGATATCTGATTTGAGATGTCTAATAGACAGTTGGAGATTCAAGATTGGAGGAAGGTCAGAAATGTTAGAGATGGATAATTAGATTTGAGAATCATCAGCATAGAGATGATAATTGAAACCATGGGAGCTGCTGAGATCACCAAGTGAAATAGTATGGATGGAGAAAGGAAAGTAGCCCAACACTACTTTCTATTACTACTAATATTACTATTTGGGGAAATCCACCATTAGAAGCCTTGACCTGAATGCAGATCTTGTAAAGGAGACTGAAAAAGAGCATTCAGATAGATTTAAGGAAAAACAGAAGAGATTAATATCATAAAAACCTAGAGAAGAGAGAATAAAGGAGACTGATTGCATTGTCAGATACTTCACTGTGATTAAAGAAAGGTGAAAATTGAGAAAAAAAAAACATTGCACTTTACATTTCAGAGATATTTAGTAACTTTAGAACACTTTTGGATTAAATAATGATTTTAGTAGCTAGATTCTAGAGAGTTGAAAAGAGACTGAAAAAAGAAGAGGTGATATATACTTGTTATAGATCAACTTCTCAAGGAATTTACAAAGGGCTAGCTTGCTCAGATGATAGATTAAATGGGGGATGACATAGGCATCTTTATAGGCAGTAGACAACCAACTGGCAGAAAGTAGTAGAGAAACGATAAGTGAAAGTGGGAATGATAATTCAACCTTTTGGAGGATATGTGAATATAGAGAAATTTATTTTGGTAAAAAGAAGGTCTACCACTTCTTGTGAGACAGAGATAAAGGCAGTGGTAATTGCAGAAGGCATCTTGGAAATATAAGATGAAGAGGAGAGAAGAGAAAACTACAGTGATCTTCAGTTTTCAGTGAAATATGAGTCAAGGTTCTGCTAACAGTGCAGGGATCTGGACCTTTAGGAGGACTAAAGAAGCATAAAATGGTTTGATATAATCCATTTATGGTAGTAGCCAAATCATTTGGTATAGTGCTTATGTTAGTAGATTTACCAAAGTATTATCTTACAGATCCAGTTAAGATGGTGACATAAATTTGTAGTAGATTCAATCAAAATGATTTCATAATTTTCTCCTAGTTTTTTCAGCAGCATTTGTTTAGGGAGGAGTCTATGGATGATGAGTAATCAAGGGTTAAGGCTTTCCAAAATAAGATAGTTGATAGGATAAAAGATTTAAGAGAAAAGGACAGAGTAGAGTTGAAATATTTCATTGAGTAGAGTAGAGAAGGATTGTAGGCAGGGCAGAAATGAGAAAATTGTGGAATTGGAGGTCACAGTGAAGATAAAGAACGGGGTTTGGAGTTGCAAGGCAGAAGAATAGGTGGGATAAGGTAGCAGTCAGCTAAAGATTTTTAAGAGTTTATGAATATGAAAGTAGTGCATTGCAAGTGATGGTAGGATCAAGGTTTTGACCATTTCTGTAGCTTAGGTGTCTTGGAATTGTAGGTCATGGAAAATGAGTAAGTTGAGAAACTATGAGGTAAAGATATTTGAAGGAGTTTGTTCCAACATGTATTTTGAAGTTTTTAAGGATGAGGAGCAAGTTGAGGAGGGGCAAACAATTGTCAGCCAAGCACTGAACTCTCTGAGAAAAAAAGGGAATTGTTTTGGAGTTTAGTAGACAAAAGCTAACAGAATTTTGATTGGGTGATAAAGATTGAAGGAGACTTTACTTACTTATGGTAGTAGAGTGAGCATGGAAGTAATGATAATTGTAATAATAATTAGTGTAAGAATCTTCAACTTTTACCAGTGACTTCAAGAGCTGTAGCATGAATAACAGGCACAACCCAGTAAATTATCTTTCAGACAGGCTATACCTGTTTGAGGGTAACCAACAAGTCTCAAACTTTTTCACTGCCTTGGGGGTATCTATCCCAAGCATATGAAAACTTTTCTGGGTAATGGTTGGATGAAAGCAATTTATTCTAGTGGTCATGAAGGCAACTGAAACAAGCATTGTGGAATGCTTAGAATTTAGTCAGACACCTAAAATCATCTATTGTAACCTGGGCTATTGCCCATCACTTTGACTTTTGTCCTACCACTGGACTTCAGATGACTCAGGAAGAGAAAGGCCAAGGATTATGACTTTATGCAACTCTGTATCATGTATGATGTCATTTGTTCTCCTCAAAAATAGCAATAGAAATGGTGAGCAAGATGTTTTCCAAAGTTCCTATCTTGACCAGTTAGTTAAAAGGAATTGGGTAAATGTCAAACTAATGCTGCAAAGGATGTCCAGAGATACTGTGATGTAGTCACAATAGCCTTCCTCTTCATACCATACTACCAATTAAATTCAACATTTAAAAATAAATCAAAGACTAGGGTAGTGAAATGAATATAGAACTGCTAATCAAATAGGACCTCATCTGGGCTATTCTGCTAATTCTCTCAGAGTCTTACATCTTTCTAGGAGATGACTAAGAGCTAATAATCAATACTTTCTTCTGAAAAATCAGGATTTCTATGATCAGTTTTCATATTTCAAATTTATATCCTGTGGATCGATGAAATGATTAAGAATCAAATTTTTCTTTTCTTTTCTTTTAACATATCATCTGTTTTCCATTAATCAAATGGTAATAGGGGCAGCTGTATGGCACAGTGGATAGTGTATCAGCTCTGAAGTCAGGAGGATCTGAGTTCAAATATGGCCTCAGATACTTAACACTTCCTGGCTGTGTGATCCTGGGCAAGTCACTTAACTCCTTTTGCCTCAAGGGAAAAAAATCAAATGGTAATATACAGTATTCTAAGAAACTTTTATCAGTAAGGGCTGATTAGGGGATATGAAAATGAAAGTGAAAACTAAATATTTCCATGAAACTTTATCTCAGGAGTAGTTTATATTGATATTGTACAACCCCATTATGTGAACCATACTTAAATATTTTTTAAGTTTTTAAACAGAGAAATGCAATTTATAAAAACCTGCAGTAATGACACTGAATGAGAAAAACATGACTGCTGTGTAATGTAAATTGGCATGGATTCTGTATATAAATATCTTCAAAGTCACCTTGGCTAAGAAATTTGGAGACTCATTGAAAATACATATTATGAAGAGAAATGTCATTTAATCCAGGATATTTATGAAAAAGCCTATAAAACCTTTGTATTGATGGTGGAATGCCCAGAAATATACATATAAGACTTAAAAGAGCAGGAATGAAAAAATATTGCCAATTCAGCATCAAAAAGAATGAATAGCTTCAGATTTCTCCAGAATACATCTATGCTGGAAGCAAGGAAGAGGCACACAAATAACCTTTTTGGTCACAAATCAAAGTAATAGCACTGTATTATTGTTATTGAGTAGAAAGGTTATTAAAATAAAAATGTATTTTGTAACTTTTCTTGCTTTTTACACAAAATATGATTAAAAAGTCACAATCTGAATTGTTGAATAAAGATATTAGAAGTACAGTTTGAAAGAATTCTTCACATTGAACAATATGATAACTTCTATCAGAAGTTCTCCGACCCCCTAACCAGTTAAGTAAGGAGGATTAGCTTAACTTGTAAAAAAAACATCCCAGTGCAAATCTGGAATAAGTCATGAGAATTTTCTTTTTAGACCTTCACCAAATAATGGACATGACATGGAGCATTATTAATTCCACACTGTTATAAATTTCATTTGCCTTCCACCATCAAAAGTATACAACCATCAAAATCAGACAGGCAACAATTCAGAGAAACATTTTCTTTTTCTTTTTTTTTTTCCATTTTTTTTAAATTTTATTTTTTTTATCTGCAAAACATATGTATGGGTAATTCTTCAACATTAACCCTTACAAAGCTTTCTGTTACAAATTTTTCCCCCCTACTCCCCACCCCTCCCCTAGATGGCAAGATATCCACTACATGTTATGATAAAATACTTGACAAATTAAATATATGTATACATATATCCACACTTATCATTGTTGTGCAAGAAAAATCGTATCTACAAGAAAGAAATATCAGATAAAGGAAACACAATGTAAGCAAACATCAATCGAGAGTATGAGAATGTTATGTTGTGGTCCACATTTCACATCCCTCTCTCTGGGTGTATATGGCTTTCTTCAGTGAACAATTGGAAGTGGTTTGAAACATTTCATTGTTGAAGAGAGCCATGACCATCAGAATTGATCGTCATATAGTATTGTTGTTGCCATGTATAATGATCTCCTGGTTCTGTTCATTTCACTCAGCATCAGTTCATGCAAGTCTCTCCAGGCCTCTCTGAAATCGTCCTGCTGGTTGTTTCTTACAGAACAATAATATTCCTAATATTCATATACAATAATTTATTCAGCCATTCTCCAATTGATGGGCATCCATTCAGTTTCCAGTTTCCAGCCAATACAAAAAGGGCTGCCACAAACATTCTTGCACATGTGAGGCCCTTTCCTTCCTTTATGATTTCTTTGGGATATAAGCCCAATAGAAATGCTGCTGGGTCAAAGGGTATGAACAGTTTGATAACTTTTTGAGCATAGCTCCAAATTGCTCTCCAGAATGGTTGGATCCATTCACAGTTCCACCAACAATGCATCAGTGTCCCAGCCCTCCCACATCCCCTCCAACATTTGTCCTTATCTTTTCCTGTCATTTTAGCCAATCTGACAGGTATGTAGTGGTACCTCAGGGTTGTCTTAATTTGCATTTCTCTGATCAATAGTGATTTGGAGCACCTTTTCATATGACTAGAAATAGTTTTAATTTCATCCTCTGGAAATTGTTCATATCCTTTGACCATTTATCGATTGGAGAATGGCTTGAATTCTTATAAATATGAGACAATTCTCAGAGAAACATTTTCCTAAGGTCACCCTGAATTTTCAGACTTTCTACCTGAGCTTAGAGGGGTTATTATCCTCACATATTTCAAGTTTATAAACATTTATTAAAGTGGCTAATGTGACAGAAAAGGAAAAATAACAAATATTGGAGGAAATGAGGAAAAATGAGTCATTTTTGTCTCTGGGACCGTCTTAATCCTCACACTTGTTAGATTGACAATGATGAAAAAAAGGAAAAGGAGAATTGTTGGAGGAGTTTTGAGGGGGTAGGCATATTAATGTTTTGTTGTAGGTCCTGTGAAATAGTCCAAAACAGAATTAATCTGATGATGGAAAGTAATGTTCAATTATAGCCAAAAGATCAATAAACTAAGTATGTCTTTTTATCTATTGTTACTGTACATCAAAGTATATACCACCAAGAAACAAAAGAATGTGCATATATGAATTTTTTTGTTCTGCATTTATTTAATTTTTCAATTACATATACAATTTTTAACATAAGTTTTAAAAAGTTTTGAGTTCAAAATTCTTTCCTTTCTTCTCGCCTCACTCATTAAAAAAGCAAGCAATTTAATATAGATTATGCCTGTGCAGTTATGCAAAACATTTCCATACTAGCCATGTTGCAGACTCCTTACCCCAAAAAAAGAACCTTGTTAAAATAAAGTAAAACAAGTTTCCAATCTAAATTAAGATTGTATCAGTTCTTTTTCTGGAAATGAATAACATTTTTCATCACTCGTCCTTTGGAATTGTCTTGGATCATTGTATTGCTAAGGACAGTTCATTCGCAGTTGGTCACCATAGCATATTGAGGTTACCGAGTACAATGTTTTCCTCTTTCTGCTCACTTCACTTTGCATTGTTAGATTTTTCTGAAAGCATCTTGCTTGTCATTTCTTATAGCACAATAGTATATCACCATCATATCTCTCAAATTCTTCAGTCATTCCCCAATTTTTGGACATCCCCTCAATTTCATGTTTTTTTTTTTTGTTTGTTTGTTTTACCATCACAAAAAGAGCAGCAATAAATATTTTTGTATATATGAAGGATCTTTTACTTTTTGAGTGATCTCTTTGAGATTACAGAACTAGTAGTGGTATTGTTTGATCAGAGGTTATGCACAGTTTTATAATCTTTTGGGCATAGTTCCAGATTGTTCTCCATAACAGTTGGATTAGTTCACAATTTTACCACCAATGTATTAATGTTTCATTTTTTCAATATTTATTATTTTTCATTTTCTGACATTTTAGATGTATATAAATAGCTGTGTATAATTTGATATATATATACATATATATATATATAAATTTGAACTATGTGAGGACAATAACTTCTCTCAGTTCAAGTAGAAAGTCTAGAAATCCAGAATGACCATAGGAAAATGTTTCTCTGAACTTTTTCTGCATTTAATGTACCAAGATTGGGTGCATGGTACAATTGAGACTTGATCTCAGAAGTAGAAAGAGATGCATGGTGGTCCCAATTATGATTTAGAATTGTATGTACCTGGGAAAGTCATTTACTTTTCAATAACACGGTAACATTGACTTTCCAAGTTGATAAACATTTGTCATTTTGTGTTCTCCTCAACCAGAGAAATATCTTACCCCCAACCTATTTGCTGACTCCAGATATGCATCTCAAACTTGCTATTGGACATCTAAAACCGGATGTCCTTTAGACATCTCAAGCTCAATGTGTCTGAAATGGAACTCATGATCTTTCCCTTTAATTTTTTCCCTTCTCATAACTCCCCAATTTTTGTTGAGAACTCTCTACCATCTTTTCTATCCTCCAGGCTCTCAACCTAAATGTCAAGCTCAACTCTTTTGTCTCTTACTATGCCCCCCAGTACACCTCCGTAGTCAATCCTTGCCCTCATAAAACTGCCATCTCCTTTTCCAGGCTTTTTATACCTTTCCCTGTATGTAGTCTGTGATTCGGTGACACTACTCTGTTTCATATTCCTTGCAGAAGACATTCCATATCTCAGTTTTTTTCATTTTTGTTGGTTATCTCATCATTTTTGCATACTGGATCCCTTGGTTTCCTTCAAGACTTTTCTAAAAATCCTCTTTTCTACAAAAAGTTTTTCCTAGTCCCTCTTAAAGCTAGCATCTTCCATATTTTTATTATCTTCTATTTATCCAATGTATATCTTATTGGTACATATTTCTTTGCATATTTTTCCTTTAGACTGTGAATATCTTAAGATCAGATTGTCTTTTGCTTTTATGATTATTCAGCTCCTAGCACAGTACTATCACATAGTAGAAGCTAAATAAATGTTTATTGACTGACTCTACACTAAAGAATTTTTCTCTTGTGCAGTCTTTATTCTATTTTTTTTTTAATTTTTAAAAATTATTTTAAATTTTTAAATTTTTTTTCAAAATTGCCCTTATGACAGTGTTTTCCCCGTTATTCTTAATCCCATGTTGCCTCTTCTCCCCATAAAACATAGATTTATCAAAAAAAATTTCTGAGTACATATGAGATTAGAAATTAAGTAATTTGGGTTGACTTTATTAAACTATATCAAAATTTTATTAATTGTTTTGAGGGTACAGTAGCATTAACCAAGCAAAGAATTGCAAACACAGCATTCACAATTTTTCATTTAGATACTGATTATTTAAAAAATATAAGCCCTGGGTTAACCAATGCTATTTTCTTCCTTCAACTTTTACATGTATATAATTTGAAATTGCTTTCTTTGAGATTGATTAGGCTTTTAATGGTATAACTCATTTAGTTCCAAAGTTATTCTGTAAGTTTGGCGAAGGTATTTTCATTGGCCACTAACAACAATAATACCTATTACAATACTTTTAACAAGTTTTGGGAAGTTCATAAAAAGCTCAGGGGCCACTTTACTAGGTTTTAACTGTGTGATTTTTAAAAATCCCATCTGTATCAAATAATAGTAACTCAGGTTGGTTTTGGTATATCATTTTTGTGCTGATGTTTACTTAGAAACTCTTTTATTTTATGATAGTAAGTTTGGATGTGATAATTATGTTCCAGAAGTGTATGATAGAACTTCTGAGGAACACAAAGCAGATACCTTTTAACAATGAGTGGCAGACCAGTGCAATCTCCTGGGCAGTGTTAAAGAATACTGTAAAATTTATGTGACGGAATAATGGTACAGAATGAGCTGAAGACAAAAAGCTGGTTGGTGGAATGGCTAGCATGCATTCTATCGTGTATGGACTCTATTCATAGAGTTGAAATTAAAAGATGCTGTTAAACAGAGTTGTGAAACATCTAGTCCCACAGCTGTATTTGGTTTGTTTTCTGATTTCTCATTCATTGCCTTTCTTGTTTATTAGCTGTGATTCTGACTTCAGAATTAAAACAAATATTTTAAAGGTAGCATTTATGATTTTGTCAAGCAGGGGGAGGGGCCTAGGTCTCAGGTCTGCTCAGGACAATATGGGTGACGCTATGTAATCTCATATTCTGCAGTCATGGTGAGTGTGCTTTTTTAGAAAATAGTGTCCATAAGTCAAGTAGCCAATAAGAAGTGTATAGCATTCCCTTTCTGGTAATAGGAGCAGAATGTACAAGAATTTTGATCTATTGGTCTATAGTAGGAACATCCCTCTTTGGTTTATATTTAAAACTTAAATCATTATTTTGAGGGTAAGTTCTGATAAAGTGAAAGCACTTTATCAACTTTAATATTAGTTTGCACAACTGTATATTATAAGTACATAGTTGTAGAATACTATCTTTGCAGTAGGCAAAATTCAGAATAATAAAATAATTGTAAGCCCATTATTCCAAAGTAGCACCCAATTTCTTGCTACATTAACAAGTAAAATGCACTACTGAGGTTTCTAGCCAGAAGATTTTGAGGAGGAAGAAATATTTTTCAGCTTTAGGAGAAATGGGAAGGTTTTGTAGAAGCAACTTTTGAACTGTCTTGCATTAAGAAATGTAGTTAGAGATATGGAAATAAGGAAGGAAATAATGAAGAAGCAAAAATATTTTAAACACCTATTATGTACCAGGCACTGTCCTAAGTGCTTTACAAATACATCTTTTGATCCTCACAACAACCATTTTAGAGTTGAAGAAATGAAGACAGAAGTTGTCATTGGCTAAAATGACACAACTAATAAGTGTCTGATGCCAGATTTGGATTCACTTTTTCTAGTTCCAAGCCCAGTGCTTTTTCCATTGCATCATTTCACTACCAAGTTAATTTCACAAATAGAGATGAGGTCACAGTTGTAGATGAAATGTTGTAGGAGTACAGTTTGGTTGAAGTGAAGGTTTCTTAAAAGGGTTTTAGATATACTATAATTCTAGAAATTGAGGTTAAAGCCAGATTGTAGAGAGCTGTAAAAATCTGAGTTAGGAGTTTGTATTTTTCCTAAAGTCACTTAGTTGGGAGTCTTTGAAGTTTTTTGAACATTGTCTTGACCCTGTCAAACAAACTTAATTTGTTTGCAGTGCTATTTTGTAAGCTTTTTAGTGTATTGAAAAGGGACATTCTACTAACAGAGACAGATGCCAGTTAGGAGACTATCGTAATATTTTAGTGAAGTTACTGAACTGGGGTGATGAACATGACAGGAGAGTAGGACGGTAATAATATTGGATTATTAGCATTGACAAAGTTTCCTACTGATTATATGGTAGTGGTTTAGAGGAGAATGAGATGAAGAATGACTCAGTGTTATAAACTTGGATGATTTTGGATAGGAAGTGGCATAGCTTTCATAGAATCTTTCATATTTTGTGACTCTATTTTTCTTTTTTTTAATTAAAAGTTTTTTATTTTTAAAACATACACATAGATAATTTTTCAACATTGACCCTTGCAAAAGCTTGTGTTCCAATTCCCCTCCCCTTTTTCTCACCCCCTCCCCTAGATGGCAAATAACTTAGTATATGTTAAACATGGTAAAATATATATTAAATTCAATAGATGCATGCATATTTATACAGTTATCTTTCTGATTCCTAGAGGAAAAGTTCAGACAGATGCAAGAAGAAATAGACAGCCAAACTATAATAGTGGGGGATCTCAACCTCCCTCTCTCAGAACTTGATAAATCAAACCACAAAATAAATAAGAAAGAAGTTAAGGAGGTAAACAAAATGTTAGAAAAGTTAGGTATGATAGATCTTTGGAGGAAATTAAATGGAGACAGAAAGGAGTTTACTTTTTTCTCAGCAGTCCATGGAACTTATACAAAAATTGACCATGTGCTAGGACACAAAAACCTCAAAATCAAATGCAGGAAGGCAGAAATAATAAATGCATTTTTTTCAGATCATGACGGAATAAAAATCACATGCAATATAAGGCCAGGAGAAAATAGACCAAAAACCAATTGGAAACTAAATAATTTTATCCTAAAGAATGAATGGGTGAAACAGCAAATTACAGACACAATTACTAATTTCATTCAAGAGAATGACAATAATGAGACCACATACCAAAATTTGTGGGATACAGCCAAAGCGGTAATAAGGGGAAATTTTATATCTCTAGATGCTTATTTGCATAAAATAGAAAAAGAGAAAATCAATGAATTGGGCTTGCAACTAAAAAAGCTAGAGAAAGAACAAATTAAAAACCCCCAATCAAATACCAAACTTGAAATCCTAAAAATAAAAGGAGAGATTAGTAAAATTGAAAGTAAAAAAACTATTGAATTAATAAATAAAACTAAAAGTTGGTTTTATGAAAAAACCAACAAAATAGATAAACCTCTAGTTAATTTAATTAGAAAAAGGAAAGAGGAAAATCAAATTGTTAGTCTCAAAAATGAAAAGGGAGAACTTTCCACCAATGAAGAGGAAATTAGAGCAATAATCAGGAGTTACTTTGTCCAACTGTATGCCAATAAATTTGATAACCTAAGTAAAATGGAGGAATATCTACAAAAATATAGATTGCCCAGATTAACAGAAGAGGAAATAAATTACTTAAATA
>JAJPUD010005099.1:0-15938 GCA_023553655.1 Myrmecobius fasciatus | reverse complement strand
TGTGTGTGTGTGTGTGTGTGTGTGTGTGTGTGTGTGTGTGTGTGTGTAGAGGACAGAGAGAAACAGAGAGAAAGAAACAAAGACTGAAACAGAGAATATTCTGGAGAATGGGTCAGTAACAGTACCACATGATCACACCACAGTCTGATCCTCCTACATTATTTCCTGATTAAATCTCTCTGTATCTAATTCCTGTTTCATAGTCAGGTCCTCATAAATGCCTTAAAGCATGCTGTCACCTGAGCGATCTTATTAAAAATCTGTAATGATTTCATCATTACTTATAATGTAGCATTCAAGATCCTTACATTTCATTTAAAGCAAGTCTTTCTTAACATTTCATCTCCTACAACTTCCTATTATTACTCTTCTGCTTCAGGTAGATGTTAATCTTCAGTTTGCAGTTTTCTGAATAGGCCTTGCCCTATTCTGTGTTCTTTGCTTATACTTTTTTTCTTTCTGGAATGCCTTTTTCATCTTTTCTACTTAACTTCATGCTCATCCTTCATAGCTCACCTCAAATTCTACCTTCCCCATGACATCCAATCTATTTTTTCCCTTCTATTTTATCTTTAAAAAAATTATTTAGGTTATATTATATATATAACATATAAATAATATATAACTTATATAAAATTATATAAAAGAAATTATATAGAACATTTAGTCATTCCTCTATGTATAGCTTGAACCCCCTATGCAACTTGCTAGTACTACTAGTGACCATCTAGCATATTCATGAATATCTTCAGTAATAATGATTGTTAGCTCTTCCTATGCTATCTTTGAACTCTAAGTTGTTAGGAATTTCTTTCTGATATGACTTTCAATTTTTGCCTCCCTCTGAGGTGGCCCTTGATTTTTAGGTTTGTCTCTTAGATTTAAATAGAATAAGAACAGTCTATTCATCTCTTCAAATGTTATTTGAAACAACCATGTCTCTACTTTTTTTTTTCCTCTGCATTAATCATCCTGATTCTTTTCACTGATACTCTTATGCCATGATTTCTCTTGGTCTGACTATTCTAGTTTGCATCCTGGTATATATACCAGTTGTACTTGTATTTTCTGGTACCATTAATCTTAACAAATTGTATATATATTTTGCTTTCTTTCTATCATCTTATGCCCTCAATGATATTATAAACTCCCTGAAAACAGATGGAATGTCTTATGTTTTTTGTTTGCATCATAGTCTACAATGTCTTGTAAAAAGTAAACATTCCATGAATTTTTGTTGATAGCAGAAGAATATAGGACTAGAAAGCTTGTGTGATCTAGTCATATAATGTCTCTTGACTAAATTGATATAAAAGGATTCCTTTTAACTAATGAGATGTTAGGTTTCTTCTTGCTCTTAATGTATGAACTTATGGTGGATTGATTATGAAATTCCTCCATCTTACAGTTTCATGGCGTTCCTATTTTTTCCTCTGTCCATACCATTATTTATTTACAGCTAGAAAGATCCACATCTAGGCCAAACCTTTCATTTAACAAATAAGGTGACTGAGAATCAGGGAGGTTAAATGTGTAGTTCATAATCATGCAGGTAGCTGGTATCATTTAAATTTGGGTCCTCTGATTCCAAATCTGCTGGGATTTTTCCACCATACTTTATTTTCCAAATTTTATATTATTTCTACCTCTCTCTACTTTCTTGTGGTTTGTTAGAAAGTCACCCTTCCTCAAGTAGTTTTTATGGGGCTAAGTTTCACTGGAGTCCTCAGTGTCTTTTGATGCTATTACCCCATGTCATGTTTTGTTATTAACTACAATTACATATAGTTGGTTTTAAGCCTCCTATCCAAGAACAAATAATGAGGAAAGTGGGCATAGATGTGGGCCACACAACATGGATTTAGTCAGTTTTCAGATAGGACAGAAGAAAATAAGTCTTTTGTCCCTTTAGCCATATTTATTCTGTTTTCCCTGACCATTAGGGAATTATCAAAATATTCAGTAATGTTTTGCTTCAAGTATGAAGCCCTAGTGATGGTATTAACTTACCATAGTTATTTGTTCTATGTCTGTTTTTAAATGTTCAAATTTGATTTGACAGCTATATTAGTAAGACTTTTTTATCACAATATTCTTTTATGACTTTATAGTCTCAAGGATTTGTCTTTTTTTAAAGGCCTAGAGTTTCATTTCTGTGATTTTTCTATAATCAAAAAAGAGTAACTTTTAATAGATCATTTAAAAATTAGCCTTTATGCATTTATATTGTTGAAAACATTTGGCTAGATTATGTATTTTTATAAATGTGTATGTATGTGTATGTTTGTGTACAATACATACATATACATTAGTGTACCATGCATTTCTTTATCTGAGTCACTTTGGAGGCAGCTTGTATTACATTCAGAATCTTATTTTTGAAAGAAAATTTACTGTTGCCACCTTAAACCCAAGATTACATGACTTGCATCTCACTTCTGTATATATAATGAACAAATGTACAATTAGGTAGGTGTTATAAATAGGATGTGGTAGAAAAGCTTAACCTACTCAAGTTCCCTAAATTTTATAGCAAATGCCCAACAGAGATTTCCTACTCTTTAATTTTGACTTTGGGGCTAACCAGCTGACGCCTGGTTATAAAGACTTATGTTTCTACAGGACTGAAAAAAATCTTAGTATTTCATCTCCACTACTCTTGTATTTTGAAGAACACTACGTACCACGAGAAATTTCAACACATTCCACCCTTCAATAATCTATCAGACTATGGAAGGGAAGGAGAGAGGGAGGAACGCAAGATGAGAGAGAGAGAGAGACAGAGATAGGAGAGAGAGAGAAACAGAGAGACACAGAGAGAGACTGAGACAGAGAGAGAGAAGGAGAGGGAGGGAGACAAGAGGGAAGAAGCAAGGGAAAAGAGGGAAGGGAGAAGAGAGGGAGAGGGGGAAGAAGGAGAAAGAGGAACATAGGAAGGGGGAGGGAAAGAGAAAGAGGAAGAAAGGGAAAGAGGGAGAGAGGGAAGCAGAGAGAGAGAGAGGGAGTGGGAGTGGGAAGGTGGGGGAAGAAGAGAGAAGGAAAGAGGAGGAGAGAGAAGGGAGAGAGAGGAAGCTCCTAGATAAACATACAGCAGCGCCTAAACTCCTAATCACTCAAGGTTTCCGCTTCCAGGCCCTATAATTAGAAGTCCTCCTTTTCCTTGTATTCCCAGTTGACGCAAATGCTTTTTGTGGCTTGGCACCTCATTTGGGGCGTGGGTTTAGTTTATGGCCAGGCCAGAGTCTGGTTTAGTCTTCTGATACTGCAGAAATAGCTCTCAAGCCACAGTTTACATCCGTACTACTTTTTTCCTTTTATGTGTATGTTCTGTGTATTTTTTAAGTCCTTTTCCTGAAAGAAACTTATTGTTTCCCCCAGCAGAGTGCGTGAAAAAGAGGAAGCTATAAATTAAAAGAAAGCATATGTATTCTTGAACCTACATGAAGTTTAAGTCATTTCTTTTTGGAACTATTCTGGGAAATGTTTAACTAACCTCCTTTGTGAATAAGCACTATCCACAATTAAGCCTTGATATGCCTTTCATTTAATGGCAAAGCAAATCAGATTGATGGGAGATAATAGCTATGTTGTAACAAGTTCTTGTTGGATTATGCATCTTTAAAATTTTGAATTGTTTTATTAATGCTAGATTAAAAAATAAGCAAGCAAAACTTGAAGTTATACTTTTTTTCATCTGTGATTATGCATATATAAATCATATAATAAGGGAATATTATTTTAGTCTTGATATAGGACTAGTGTTTATTTTCCTCTCAGTTTAGTGGTAACTGTGAGGGAGATTGATATTGTTTGAAAATAGGGACATCGGTAGCTAAGGAATTTTTGCAAAGAAAACATAGAAATAATTTACAATCAGTATTATTTTGTACTGTAATCTTTTAAAACTACCAAAAATACTTTTGTGAGAGAATGAAAAGCTCAATAGTTGACTTGTCACTATTAAAACTTGTTACTCATGTAAAAGTGGAGAAAAAGTTGAAACATTGCTTTCAAAATGGAAGAGACTGACATGGCAAACTTCAGGCAAATGGCAGTAAAGAAATGACAAAGGGTATTCTTTAATATGAAATTCTATTGGAAGGTAGCTGAGGAGACAGCTCATGATGATTAGGTAAGATGGGGGTTTAGATTTTAAAACTTTGAAAAGAGATATGCAGGGAAAGTTTTCTTTCACTAAAATACAATCTTCTAGACTCAGGCTGTTGTGATAGGGTTCATCTAATGAGATACCTTGGCATCAGAACACTGACACAAAGCAGGATCCTGGATTAACCATGCAAATAGCCAGATGAAATAGAGCTCATCTTTCGATGTTAAAGCCAACTCTTGTCTTCCCGCAAATGCTGTATAATCTTTCACCCCTTTTCTTTTTCAACAAGGAAGTTATTTTAAAAATTAAAGAGTGAGCAAAGGAGGAAAACATGATCAATGTGGAACAGAAAAGCATGTGGATCAGATTAAAGTCCCAGATATGTGGGCCCATATTAATGCATATTTTAACAAGACAGATACTGTGTACATCTGACCTAATAACTGCACACCTTAGAATCATGATGTTTTCAAATGGCTAATTTGGAATTTTGGCTTTGCAAATTTTCAGATCTAAGCAACTATTCTGGTTTGATAACTGTAAAGTGGAGATGTCTTCAAACCATATTTACCTGTGATACTGTGTGGGCTTGTCTTAGGGACAAAATCTGAAGCATGGGTTTTAGACAGTATAGAAGTACACAGGCTTTGCTGTCTTCACCCTGGCGCCTTAGAACTTTGAGCATTCACTTTCAAGAGTGAACTCTGTAAATCTCATTTTCATTGACTGCTTCTACTGTCACCCACCTCTACTTTATGTCCTTCTAGGAACTCTTTTTTTTTTATTAAAGCTTTTTATTTTTCAAAACATATGTATGGATAATTCTGTGACATTAACCCTTCCAAAACCTTTTGTTCCAGTTTTCCTCCCTTCTCTCTCTCCTCCTCTAAATGGCAAGTAGTCCAATATATGTTAAACATGATAGAAATATATGTGAAATCCAGTATATGAATACATATTTATACAATTGTTTTGCTGCACAAAAAAATCAAATCAAATAGGAAAAAAAAATGAGAAAGAAAATAAAATGAAGCAAACAACAAAAAAAGTGAAAATGCTATGTTTTAAACCGTACTCAGTTCTCACAGTCCTCTCTCTGGGTGCAAATGGCTCTTTTCATCACAAGATCATTGGAAATGGTCTGATAAGAACTCTTTTCTATCTATTTAGCTGTCCAATATAATTTTTATACCTAATCCATTTACTGTGGTATATAGGTTGCCTTTACTTTGAATGTTGCTAGAACTGACACTCCACTAAGGGCAACTAATACTAACTTTACTATCATCTTTTTGTCACCTATTGACCAACTCAAAACCAACTAAGATAAGGCAAAAAAAAAAAAAAGTAACTGTTGTAGTGGAAAGAACATTAAATTGGGAGTTTTAGGATTTGGACTCAGATGATACTAGTGTAGATTTAATACAAAAATTGACCCTTGAAATTACTTGTGTCCTGGCTCTCCTCCTTATTACCTGTGTGTGACTGTGAGCAAGTCACTTAGCCTCTCTGGGTCTCAGTTTCCTCAGATGTAAAACAAATGGGTTAAACATTAGTTCAAGTACTAATTGAAGTCTCTCCTTTCCAGCTTTAAATCCTATAATCTTCAGTGTGATTTTGAAGAAAAATATAAACTTGTTAAAAAGGAAAAGGAGAATTTACAATTGAACAGAAAATGAAGAATTACCAATAATTATTTTGTCCTATTTAGTGCTAACCAAACTGATGACAGAAAGAAGTGAATGAATATTATAAAAATAAAAAATACATGAATTAACTAAAGGAGATTTATTTTATATGAATAATTTGACTTTTCTAATTCTTTAAAATCAGATTAATAATTAATTTTATTATGTTGTTGGGCTCCCCCAAGAATTACATAGAACCAATCTTCTTACCAAACAGTTTAGTCCCAGGGTATTGGCTTTTTAAGCAATATGTAAATTTTGTAGTCTCCCAGTTCAAAGAAGTAATCTATATTAAAAACTTGGTCTTTTTAAATATTTTGTAAACAGGGTTGGTTATCAAGCAGTTGAAATCCTAGATGAATGATAAAAGAATACAGCACCTAACTGCCCTCAGTTGGTTCAAGTTATTGGGCACAGGGTAACTCCATCCCAAGGGAGATGTGATTGTTGAGTTGACATCAGTTATAGTTGTTCAAAAGCAAGATGGAGTGCTTGAAAACCTAATGGACATCTGTTCACTAGAGTTCTTTAAGTAAGTGTCTTGAACCTTGTCAGGAAGATTGGAGAGGTTGTTTTTGTGCTCTTGTTTTCATTTCTTTCTTTTTTAAAAGGTTATTTTGTGTCTCTGGTCTGAATGATTAGGATTAAGTGACTGTCAATGTCTTCTGCTCTGAGATTTCATGATTCAGTGCACTTTTCAGCTCCTCTCTTTCCTACCCCCACACAATTGAAGTTCTTAAGTCATTTAAAAGAAATCCTCGTCCTAAACATCAAAAACTGCTGCAATTGGGCAGCTAGGTGGCGCAGTGGGTAGAGCATCAGCCCTGAAGTCAGGAGGACCTGAGTTCAAATCTGGTCTCAGACACTTACCGCTTCCTAGTTGTGTGACCCTGGGCAAGTCACTTAACCCCAATTGCCTTAGCAAAAAGCAAAAAAAAAACAAAACAAAAACAAAAACAAAAAAACTGCTGCAATGTCCCATGTCTTCTGATGTGCTTTTTAACAACTGCTCAGATAAGCCAGTTTTCCTTTCAAGCTTATTTTAAATCTCAATGTGCTGGAAGTGAGGTAATTTATCACATTACTTTGATAAGCAAGGTAATATAGATTTTCTATAAATGAGAATGACTGTCAAGTGTATTTTCTATAATTTTAAGTTTAGCCATAAAGACAGACTTTATAAAAGCAAAGTGCTCCCTTCTTGTATAAACAGTTGGAGAGCTGGCCTAAAGAAACCTCTTCATAAATATCCTGAAACCTTATTATAGATTGATATGGAAAAAAGGGAAGGAGGGAAGAAGTAAAAGGTTTTTTTTCTAGAAGTTGTTCTTCATATTTTTATGCTCTATGTCCCAATTTAGCTTCATTTACTTTAAGCCACCTTATTTTAAGTTTGCACTATGAATTAGCTAATCCCTGGAGCTACCTACCTTTTATGTCAACAGATTTTACTTTCATGAAAAACAGACTTACTGAACTTCAGTAAAAAGATTGACAAGTTGATTTTTGAATTTGTAGATTATCTCAGTTTCATCATCCAGCTATAAACACTTTCTGTACTATACATTCATGAGACCTCATTACAACCCTCTGAAGTTGGGAATGAGTTTAAGATGTTATATCAGAAAGTAGAATAACACTTTTATCAGAGCTGGTCAAAGCTCTGAGGGCTTCTGCTCAAATCATTTTTCTGTCCCTAAAAAAACTTGAAATAAATACAATAACTCTTTATCAATTAATTTTTGTTTTTTGATTTCCTTCCAGTTCTTTTAACTTTGTTTTTATTTTCCTCTCCTATTACTGCAGAATAATTTCTTTTCCTCAGATAGCTTTTTAAGGTTCACATTCCTCTGGAAAAGATATTTCTTCTCCACACTCTTGTATTGGTGATACTTGTTAAGTATTTGTCATAGTTTCTGCCAGTTATTATTGATGGATATAGCATGTAGACTTTGAGCTCCCAAAAGGAGTATCATATAGTTTTCAGTATATGTCCTGGAAAATTTCTAACCCTGACAAGACTAAATTCTCCATAAAAAAAGAGTTATTTGTTAAAAAAGGAAATATCTCTCTACGGACAAGACCTTATGTTTTTCCCCCCTTGACTTTTGTCTTCCAGGTATGCTTCTTGTCACAACAGACACACTTGGTCATGATTTTCATGTCTTCCAAATCCTGACTCATCCGTGGTCCTCATCACAGAGTGCTGTCCATCATTTATACACCCTTCATAGGGGAGAGACCGAAGCTAAAGTAAGTCATGTCTGTTGTTAATGTAGTTTTCCTGGTTTGCTTCCATATTGTCTGTCATAGTGCAATTAAATATGAATTTCAGTAAAGAAATACTGTCTTTAAAAAAAATAAAAATACAAACCAAATTTTTAAAAAAAGAAATACTGTCTTTTGTGAGAGAGCTATAAGATTATTTTTGGAGAAAAATTTTGCACAATTACAGTGAGTATTATCTGTTCATATATTACACTGCTATTAGGGGGACTCTATAAGCTATGGTTTTACTAAAGCTTTTTCCTCCAAGTTTCTTTACTTTTGAAGGAGTGTGTCAAAGCCTTATCCAAAATCCAGTCCTTTTTATTTCCTACTACTAAGGCAAAATATATCTAAGAAAAAAAGAAAAAAACTATACTTGGTACCATTGCCCCATTTTGGAGAACATTCTCAAATGTAAAAGGTAACTATAACACATGTGAGATTATTTAAAAATTTAGTATTACCATGAAGAAAAATTGTTTTTTTTTTTTTACTATTAGTAGCAAAGATCTGTACATTATTATAAACCCTAAGTAAGGCTTTCTAAATTTCAGATAAATATGTTAAATGGGAATCTTTATGGAACTCTCCTCATATTTTCTCCCCCTGCTTTTCTTTTCCTCCTGTCATAGTTGAGAAAGATCTATTGATACAATAGCTACAGATGTATAATGGGTTTTGGAGTTTTTCCCTCAGTTCACTTTTTTGATTCTGTCAGATGAATTGGGAAATCTCAGCTTTTGGCATTCAATATATTTCCCAAACTATCACCATTGAGCATTTTATCCAAATCAGCTATCCTGGAGAGAGTGAGAAACTGGAGGGTAGAATTCCAAGCACTACAAACATAGCTTTTTATTTAATTTCTCCCAATGTTCTATCAGGTGAATGAATAACTTTATTCACAATTTATATCTACTACATTAGTCTCCTTAAATATTCATGATCTCATGTATATGATTTTTCTTTTTCTTACCATCTCACTTTCTTTCCTTTAAGGTAGGAATAGATAAATAGTAATGGTTTCAAAGCATGTCATTGAATCTTAAAAAGGTAGTGATCATATCCTGTTTTTCTACTGCATTTGCATTCTTTCATACTTCTTATGCTCGTGGAATGTATCTGTTTAAAAATGAAGTTGCAATACTATTTATTTCTGTGCCTCCTCTTGTTTTGAACTCAATGCTAATTGGATAATGATTACTACTATTTTTGTGTTTATATTAACTGTGGCCAAAATATGTAACATTATTAAGACTTCCCTCTAATTGCAGAGGAATTTGTTATTTTCTACAAATTTTTATAGAGGACATTGCTTAGCTCCATTATGTTCAGAGAAGAGTATCAGGATCATAAAGAACTTTTAAGTCCATTTCAGATGAATGTTAATTGAAATTTTGGGGGATTTTTAGCCTAGACATGAAAGAAATTCTGGCAAACATGACAGATTTTTACAAGAATGAGAATAATGGATTTAGACTTGCCTTCCTTGACTTATTAGGGTAGAACTAGAAAAGTGGTTAAACTTTCAAGAAAGCAAATTTTTTGATGTATGACTTGATTTAAGGAAAATCTTATCAATTAGAACTGTTGACAAGTAGAATAGGCTTCCTTGGAAAGGGTGATTTACCTTTCCATAGAGACCTTCAAGGAAAACCTAGATGACCATATATGTGATGAAGAATTCTTTTTGTCATCAGTTGTGTTCAATTGTCACTGTCCTCCCTTTCATCTTTAACATTTTGTGATGCCATGCATCAATGAAACATTTCCAAATGGCTTATTGGTTTTTTATTAATATTGAAGAGATAGAAATTATGTTAATTTTCCAAATAAGTGAATGAACACACACAAAGATTCATTGTTCTATTGGGTTATATTTTCCTTTGTATTTGTTTCCAGACTTTGTTACTAAGAGATAATTCTTTTGTTATAAGGAACATGTTATAAATTAAGTTTGAAATGATAAGAACTAGACCTGAGATTGTATTGATATGAATAATCCTAGCAATAATATTTTGAAATGGAATAAAAGGAATAATTAATATAAGATACTTTAAACATATTAGAATTTGACTCATTTACCAAACTTTAAAAAGTGAATAATTTTTCCTACAACTTAGTAGTCTCTGATGAACACTTCATTTCTCTGAATTCCTGTTGCTTGTTGGACCTTCATTTTCAAAGAGAACTGGTAACATCCCAAGTCACATTTTGATTTAGGGGGTGAATTAGATAAGTGGGGTGGAGTTGCACAGAGTCACCAGCTTCATTCTCTTCCTCCTGAGTCATCTGAAATCCAATGGCAAGACAAATATCAGGACAACTGACAGTAGCCCGAGATGTAGTGGAGAACCTTGCAATCTTTGATCTCTGACCAGCTTCTGAGTGCTCCATGTGCCTGCTTCAACTACCTTTATGACCTTGGGAACAAATTTGTTTTCATCTATTCGTTCCACTGGGAGAAGTTTTTACATTCTTGGGGTAGACATCACCTAACCCACTGACAGGTTTGAGACCTGCCTGTTTTCCTTAACCTGGGTTAGTTCTTCTGTTGAGACAGTTGAGCAGTTTGTGCCACTGCATATGCTACAGCTTCTTGGAGCCATAGGAAGGAGTTGGGTGAATCAAGACAACACCAAAGGTGGAAGAATAGCACTGAAATGGGCTCAGCAAGCCCTTACCCCAAAGGTTCTATTCCATTCTGAACATTCCATACAAGCCAATGCCTATAATCTACATTATCTGTACCACATACATTTTATATTGTTATTTGTCTTTCTGTGTGTATACTCTATTTCTTTAACTTGTAATACTTATGAGATCTGGTTAATTGTTTGGATCCCCTATTCCTAAGCAGTGTTTCAGTGAATGTAAAATAGGAGTACCAACTGTGTTCCCATTTTACAGCTCAAAAAACTAAGAATTTGAGCAGCTATATAATTGACTACTGAGTTAAGATTTTGTCACAGTTTCTTAACCACAAAACCTCAAAATGCAAGCACCCTGACTTGGCCAACATGCAAATTATTTTTTACAACTTTCCTACTGAAAATCCTTTTAGACTCAGGAAATTCATAACTGATATGTATCATATAGTTAGAAATATTTGTAACACATGATCTACTTGCTTTTTCATTTCTTTACAATCAAGTTATTCTAGATTTAGTTAAAACTATTGAGGGGGCTTTAATCAAGCTGCAAAAAACATCAAATATGTGGATCTAATTATGTTGAATTAAGTTGTTTTGTGGTCTGTGACTTGGGATATCATCTGCATCTGACAGCAATTTTCCTTATAAAGCACATATGTTGTAAGAAAAATATTCCTTGTTTTCAGCTGTTAAGTCATATGTGGTAGAAACCTTATGGGTACTCAAACAGTAAAGGAGTATCATTCAGCTTCAATAAAATGTTTCACTGAAAGCAAGGTTCTCTTTGAACATAAGATGCAAAGCAGAATTATTCTTGAAAGAAATATAAATCAGATAAATGTCTAACAGTTTAAAAATATTTCTCTGAAAGTATCAAAACAGTCCAGCCAAACAGAGCACAATTAGTACCTTTAATTGCCAAAAGAGAAAAGGAAAAAAATCCTGCTGGTTAGTATTTACTAAATTGAAACCATTTGATAGTGACATGATTTCGTTGAGCTTTAAGGGAGTGCCCTGTAGTATGTTCACAGCTTTGTGGTGAAAAGTATACATACATATTTTAAAGTTTGTTTTCAGCTCTCTCTCTTATTTCACTTGAGTCCTAGAAACCAAATTCAGTGAAGGCCAATTTTTCTAGATTGGTGGTGTGAGGAGAATGAATGACTTCAGGATACTGGAGTCACTAATGGAAAGAAAAAGTGAGGAAGAGAAAAAGAGAGAGGTAGAGAGGGAGGAGGGAACATAGAGAAAGGGAGGGACAAAGAGAGGCCATAATAATATATATGCATTCTGAAGGTAGGAAATCTATTATCTTTCATCTTTGTATAGTCTTTAGCATAGGACATAGATCCAATAAGAAAATAAAGTTTTTAGGCCTCAGGGAAGGAAGCCAAAGCTAAGGGCAGGATGCATTTATTTGAAGGATCAGGATCAGTAATGGGGTTGTTCAATGTAAGAAAAATGCCATTGTGTATGGGAGTCTTTTTATTCTTTATTTTGTTTTTTTTTATTTTTTAAATTTTCTTTTGGCTTTTATTTTATTATTTTTTCATGTATCTAAAATGATATTAATATGGCTAACATATAATGTAGATTTCTTTCTTGATTGATTCTTTAAGTCTGACTTTGTTTCAAATCAATGATTATTAGCACTAATTTTTTTCGATGAATTCTACTCCTGATCTTGTTATTGTATTTGTGCACGTCTTATTTACTATTCTTGACAACTCTTTTACTTTAATTCTAGTCCTTAACTTGCCTTGCTATTGCTTAACTTGCTCCTTTCCTTTCCTCTCTCTACTATTTTCTCCCCCAATCTTTTCCTTTTCTCTTTATCCCATTTTCATTAATTTACACACTTTATCTCACTCCATTAATCTAAATGCTCATCTGTGCCCTACCTTATTCTTGTTAGCCTTTCCCTCCCTCTTGACTACACACTTCATTCCACTGTCATAAATCTATATACCCTTCTATACTGCACCTTATTCTATTCCTCACCCCTTATTTACAGATTTTGGAAGGTACTATACCCTTTATGGGATAGATAGATAGATATAGATATAGACTTTTGCTTTTTAGAGTCAGAACATATTATCTCTGCCTCATTTTTTTCTTTTGAGCTACCGAACTATATAGATATACATATACAGTTTTGCTTTTTAGAGTCAGAACATATTATCTCTGCCCCAATTTTTCTTTTGAGCTACTGAATTACTGATATCAGTCTTAAATGTATGTTATGCATTTCCATGTAAAAAACATAAACAATTTTTCCTTATTGAGTCCCTTGAAATTAATCTTTCATGTTGGCTCTTGTATGTTAAATTTTCTATTGAGTTTAGATTTGGTTGAGATAAAGTCCTGAAAATTTGCAAGTTTATTAAATTCTTTTTTCCATTCAATATCATGTTTAGTTTAGCTGGATTTGATATTTTTGGCTGTGGGTTTAGTTCTTTTGATTGTTGATATATATTATTCCAGGACCCGTGATCTTTTATTGTAGCTGCTAATAAATCCTGTACAATTCTAATTATAGCTTCAGCATATTTGAATTGTTGTTTGTTATATAATTTTTTCTTTGGTTTGGGGGTTTCAAAATTTAGCAATAATATTCCTATGAGATTTCCATGTAGAATCTTTTTGAGGTTGTGATTAGTGGATTTTCTTTCTATTTCTACTTTCCCCACATGTTCTAGCTCCCCAGTACAATTTTCTTTGATTTTTTTTCTTGCATTATTGTGTCAAGGTTCTTTTTTTTTTTTTTTTTTTTGATCACAGTTTTCAGGTAGTTCAATTATTCTTATATTTTTCTTCTTGATATGTTCTCCAGATCTGCTGTTCTTCTTATAAGATGTTAAACATTCTGTTTTGGGGTTTTTTGGGGATTTTGTTTTTTTTTTGTCTTTATATTTTGTTTTATTATTTCTTGGTCTCTTACAGCTTCACTGGCTTCCTCTTGCCCAATTCTAATTTTCAAAGAATTATTTTCTTTTTTAAAACTCTGTATCTTCTTTTCTAGTTGGTTGTTTTTTCCCCTTATAATCTTATTTTTCTTGGGTGGTCTTGTTTCACTTATTCATTAATTTGTTCATTCATTAATTTGTTTGTTCATTGTTTATCTCTGTCTATCTACCTATCTATCAAGTTTTTCCTCAATCTCTCTCATTTAATTTTTAAAGTCTTTTTTGAGTTCTATAAATTCTTTCTGGGCAGGTTACCATTTAATATTACTATTTGGGGTAGATGAGGCTTTTTTTTACTTCATTGTCCTCTAAAGATGAATCCCAATTTTCTCTGTTCCCATTGTAGGTTTCCAGGATTGGATAATTTCTTCTTTGCCTGTTCATTTTTTTTTTTTAAATGAGAACTATTAGTATAACCATCTCTAATCCTGAAGTGGGGGAGAGATGTTGCCTCTAACTTCACTTCAGGTCTCTCCTGTGACCTATGTGGAGATTAAAATTGTCCTACCTACAATAAGAAAGACTGAGGCAGAGGTCTGAGCCAATGGCACTTTTTTTAAAGGGTGCAGGGTCCCTTCTAATAAAGTGGAACTCAGGTCTTCTTCATGATCTGAGATACCACCGTTCCTTAAGGTTACTTTTATAGGGTTACAATTATGCTAAATATAGAACAGTGATTTCATTGATTAACATATAATACATAGGCAAAAATTTGAAGGCCAGCAGGGTCACATGTCAGTGATCTAAGTGGCCATAAGATAATCAGTGGTCATAAGATGGTTGCCTACTCCTATTAGACAATTGATTCATCTGGAGGTACAAAAATATTTTGGAAGACTTTCTATGTAATTGTGATCTCTGCCATGCTGGGTTTGGTCACCATCCCAAGAATAAAGCAAGGGTGGAAGGCCATTAGTTAATATCCTGTAGTTAACTACAACAACTTAGAATCTGCAGTTCACAGGTCTGGGACCTTATATACAGAACTTTGATATGATGCTATCAAGTTGATTAATACTTTATTTAAATACAGTAGTGATCCAAATAAATTATTATTTCTCTCACCTGGAACCCCAAACCAAAAGCTCCACCCTTCTGCAAGTGCCAGCAGCCAGCAATGTTCCTGTCTTTGGTACTTACTGGGTGTGCTGCTTCCTTCTCACCCAGGGCCAGCTGTCTGAACAGCTGGCCTGGCATTCCTTATCAGCAACGATGATCTCAGTTTTCCTAGGCTTCCCTGACTTCCCAGGCTGTCCTAGAAGTGAGTTTTCTTATGCTTTGGGCTGAGGCTTCCTCTAAACCCAACTAGCCCCCAGGTTCTCAGCTTGCTGTTTCTATATAGCCAGCCTGGAAGTATTTATGGTTCACACCAGTTAAACCATGATCTTGGAGTCTTTCTTTGGATCTTCTCAAATTGGCCCAGGAAGATTCCTCTTCTTCCCCAAATCTTATTTGTTTTTCACTGGTCTGCGTTCACCTTTAGATACAATTTTATTTCATTTTCAGGGAAAATCTGGAGAGCTTGAAATTTTCTGATCTACTCTGAGATCTTTCCAAAATCCTCCCTCTATATATAGGAGTCTTAAGATATGGAACTGCAAACTGTGATAGGTCCCACTAGTACCAGCTAGAGATAGCTGGAATAGAAATAGGGGCTAGAGTTAGGAAAACATGAATTCAAATCTGGTCTCAGACTCTTAAACCTCTGATTACCTCAGTTACTTCAATTTGTAAATGAAGGTAGTAATAACTCTCATCTCCCAATGTTGTTTGGAGGATCAAATAAAGTGCTGGTAAACTGCACAATATAGAGCCTGGTACATTGTAAGCTTTCAATAAATGCTGATTTCCCTCCTTCTTCACATTAAGCAGTAGCTACAGTTGTTGAACAGAATTCCAAAATGTGACCTTCCACAATTTAAGTTAGGGATTGATTCTCTATAGTGAAAAGATTCAACGCCAGATCTCTCTAGATGTTGAATGAATGAATGAAATATTTAATTTCTTATGTACAAAGCACTGAGCTAAGTGATGGGGGTACAAAGAAAAATAAGATAGTCCCTGTTCTCAAAGACCCTACATTTTAATGGGGTAGATAACACATAAAAGGTTTCAGCTGCAAGGTAGAAGGAAGAAAGAAGAATTTCTTAATGCTTCTTTTTTCCATGTCATTTTCATTGTTAGACTGATATCTCTTTCTTTTTTTTTTTTTTTTTTTTTTTTTTATTAAGCGTTTTTATTTTAAAAACAT
>JAJPUD010005098.1:125673-170979 GCA_023553655.1 Myrmecobius fasciatus | reverse complement strand
AAAAAAAAAAAAAATTAGCATTCCTAGTGATACAACTCACAGGTTTTGCAAAAGCTGGACATTTCTGAAATTCAAATCATTCAGACTGTTTCATTTGCTTGCACTAAAGATACTCTTTGAGACCCCAAATAGCAAAAGCAACTTAATGGCGTTTAAGGGAGTCTGATAATCTCTCCTAAATAATATGATGGGGGGAAAAAAAAAACAGGAACAAACCAGGAATTGTTGTCAGACCCCACGCACCAGGCACATGACACATAATTTATAAAGACCAATTCTCTGCATGACTTTTCTTAACTAGACAAAGCAAATTTCTTAAAATGATTGCTCTAAGATGTAACCTGGAGACGCCACATTTGGGGTTACCTTTGTGTTCCCTAGGAACTCTAGGGGCCCTAACTCCGTTATTTCTGCACCAGAATTAATTTACCTAAGGTCAGAGTCCCAGTTTGTAGAAACGCTATGGGAGGGTCAGAATCATGGCTGCTCCAGACCTGGGGTACAATGTTCCCGGGACAAGGAGCCAGATGACCCGGATTCTCAAGCTTCTGCCCCGGCTTTCGCGTACCGGCAGCGGGGCGAGGAGGCGGCAGAAGCTTCCCGGAGGCCAGAACCGCTTCTGAAAGCAACGGAGCTTTCTTCCCAGGATGGAAACGAAGGCCTCAGTTCTTTCTCCTCCCTAAGGTGCTCATCCGGATCATCCGGCAAACCTTTATGTGGGCATTTTTTTAAAGCATTATTAATGTTTTAAAATATAAAATATGTTCTGTTGCAAGAAATAATGCATTTAATATCATTTAGCACAGGGTAAAAAAAATTATATATATATATATATATATATATATATATATATATATATATATATTAAAGTCCAAGTTGCAACTGGGAGAACACACACACACATGGGCACGCGCCATCGCCTCCAGATCCCCAGCTCACTCCTTACCTAAGCTGGAGTTCCCCGAGGTCTCAACTGCACCTGTCAGCCCCAAACCCAGCCCCAAAAGAGCCAGGTGCAGGGGCCCAAACAGTCCCATGGCGGCTCTCGAGCCTCGTTAGCCCGGGGCGCCCCAGCGGCCCTGCATAGCAGCCCGGGCGCCGCACACCTGTCAGCCCCCCGCGGCCCCCAGCTGCTTCCCAAGGCCAAGTTCAAGGCTTCCTCTTCCGGCGCTACCCCTGGCCTGGGCACCCCGCGGCTCCGCCTCCCTCGGGGGGCGAGGGGCACGGAATGGCGCGGAGGGGCGTTTTCCAAGGAGCCGGCGGCTCCGCCCCCTGATTCCCTATCGGTCCGTTCGCTAGCCCGCCTTCCTCCAAGGCCCGCGGCCAGCCGGGTCACAGTCCGTGTTCTGAGCTTTACACCGCGCCTGACACCTAGTAGGCGCTTAATAAGCTTAATAAATGCATGCTCTCACGCTGGGGGAGAAGTAATCGGGGGAGCAGCAGGATCCAGGTGGTGGAGAGGCGGGGTTGATTTAGAATCCCCAGGGAGCTGGCGGGTTTAATCGAGTGCTTCTCCGGGTTTTGCGGATCCTTCATAGAAAGCTCCAGTTTTCTTAATCTTGAAACTAACCACCACCTGCTTCCCCCGCCAAGTTTCTATCTGAACACTCGTAGACTCCTGCAGTTGGGGGCATTCCGCTCACCCGGTACTGGCTGGCCCACCCTCTCCCACACTGCTGAGTCTCTGTAAAGGAAAACAAATGGCCCGGCCCGGGCATGTTGCTTTCTAGGATCGTTTAAAGATTGGTTCCATTTTGTAGTCGTTTCCCTTGTTTTCCAAGAGAGACGTTTTGTCGAGATGAAACTCCCTCACTGAGGTAGGGAAATGGGACTGATCTTGCCACCTGGCAGGTAAATTCTTAGTATTTGTAACCTCAGGGCTTAAAGCCGTAGTATCTTAGATTTATAGTTAGAAAAGATCTTAAAAAGTCATCACATCCAGTTCTTCCCCCGAACTTCTGCAAGTAAAGAAACTGATTGAAAGTGATTACTTGGGGGCAGCTAGGTGGCGCAGTGGATAGAGCTCCAGCCCTGGAGTCAGGAGGACCTCAGTTCAAATCTGCCCTCAGACACTTAACATTCCCTAGCTGTGTGACCTTGGGCAAGTCACTTAGCCCCAATTGCCTCAGCAAAATAAAGAAAAGAAAAGAAAAAAAAAGAACGTGATTACTTTCCTAAAATCACAGTATTACTGGGGTAATATTTGAACCCAGCTGTATCCCGATTCCCATTCCCTGGGTTTTCTGGACTGTATAGTCCCAACCTAGGTTTAAATTTGTCAATTGGATCAAGTTATTGATTTCTTATATGCTATAAGAGAACACTTTGATAATCTTATTTATGAACAATATAAATAAAATTTCTGCTAAAATCCAGAGGATTTTCTATACAAGGTTCTGCATTTATGCAACTCCACAGAAATTGTGGATACAGGGTTTGCTGAAGGTTTTGCCAAAATGCTACTCATTGGCATTACCCCATAATGGCTCCTGAGAAAAATTACAATGTTATCAGTTTTCTTAGGCAATCTACCAACCCCTTTTTTTTTTTTTTGCTTCTAGCAAGTCATAACCTCTGGGCCTCAACTTCATTAAAAAAAACTTCTGACAAGAAATCTGAGTGAGAGGGTAGATATCAGCTTGAGTACTCCTCATAACGCCATTAAGAATCATTTTCCATGAGCCTATTTATCCCCCCCCCCAAAAAAAAAATCTATACCTTCTCTCTTTCCTCCTAATCCCAAAGTTTTCATCTTTCTTTTGTGTTTTCTTCCTCCACTGGAAATTCCCCGAGGGCAAGGATTGCCTTTTTTCCCCCCATTTGTTCCTGGAACATAGGGCACTGAACAAGTTTATAGACTATTTATTGACTTTTGACCATTTATTGCCAAACTTCTTGAACAAATTGTATCCAGTGTCTCCACTTGTCTCTATCACATGTACTCTCCTCAGTTCCTTGCAGACAACTTGTCTGAGAGTCTGAATGGCTCTCCTGTATTGAAGTTGATTTTTGAAGTCAAATATAAGAATTATATTTGTTCTAATCAAATTTCATCTTAATAGATTCAGCCCAGTTATTTTTAGCTTGTCAAGATCTCCACTATTGATGAATCTAAGAATTGATCCAAGAATTCCAGGAGACAGTTTGAAATCAAAAGAAGAAATTCATAGCAATTCACAAAATTTAAAGGAAAAAATGGGGATATATAACATTCCCTGTAGTCCCTGTACTATCTCCTACAGTTTTGTGTCATCTACATGCTTTTGATAGGTTTACAATCTATAGTAAGTTATTGATAAAAATGTTAAGTACCACAGAACTGTGCACAGTAGAGAACAAAACATTCAGAAGGAAGCACAGAAAAGCAGGGTAGCTTTGAAAATGATGTATAGTATTTATTACATAGTTGTGGGTGGTTTTTAAGTTAGCAGAATGAAAAGGAGATTCATGGTTTTATATTGAATCCTTTTTTGTTGTGCTGTGTACCTGGAAAATTTTTTTTTGTCTTTTTGTATTCAAGTTCAAAATAAATAAAAAATATAAAAAGTAATCAAATATAAGATCAAGTATAGATCCTTAGAGTACTCTGTTGGAAATCTGTTAGCTTAATAATGAATCATTAAACTGTTTTTTGAGGTCAGCCATCTAGCCAGTTCTGAATAGGATTGTAGAGTTAGGTTCAGAAGGAAGCTAAAAGATCAATAAGGCCAACAAACTCATCTAACAAGTAAAGAAATTGAGACCCAAAAAGGTGAAATTCAGAAAGGACAGGACTGGAAAGGGAAAACCACATTAAGACTTATGGAAAGGAAAAATCCAAAGAGAAAAAAAAAACAAAAAAAAAACCTCTTTCATGGTAACTCTGCCAGGCCCTTTTTGTAGTGGCTAGAAACTGGAAACTGAATGGATGCCCATCAATTGGAGAATGGCTGAATAAATTATGGTATATGAATATTATAGAATATTATTGTTCTGTAAGAAACGACCAGCAGGACGATTTCAGAGAGGCCTGGAGAGACATGCATGAACTGATGCTGAGTGAAATGAGCAGAACCAGGAGATCATTATACACGGCAACAACAATACTATATGACGATCAATTCTGCTGGACATGGCTCTCTTCAACAGTGAAATGTTTCAAACCAGTTCCAATTGTTTTTTCATCAATTTCCCAAGTTTCCCAGTCTCTAAGTTTGTTTAATGCTTCACTAGTAAAGAAACCTTTCATGTTTGGGCAGAAAGTACAAAGGGGCTTTTTTGGGGGTGAAGGGCTTCGTGCTCACCTCATTGTGATGGATGGGTATATACATACAGCTATGCTAAGAATTCCTAGGACAGAAATTAAGCAGATAATCATTAACCAAATATATTCCTGAATGCTTAGTTCTGTAGGGGCTTCTTCATGTTGCCTTGCACATGAGGGTCAAGACCCTGTGGAGACCTTGTCATTCCAGGCAGGGTCCTTAACTCCCAGCATGCTCCCAGCAGTCCTAGGAGGAATAACTGGCTGAATGTCACTAGGAAGGGCAAAGGCTGCTAGGACTGAATGTTCCCAACAGCCACTGGCTCAGGGCAGGGCCCAGCTGCTGCCAAAGGATAGAAACCAACTAAAAAATTAAAGATTACTGGAAATAGACGATTAGAGAGGAGACAGTTTATTAGGAAGAGAAGTGTGTCTCCTTCACATGAAGACTGGTAAGGGAGATAATGATACAGTGGGAAGATCACTGATTTTGGAGTCAGTTTGTTTAGTCATTTGATTTTTGGTGATCCCATTTGGGGTTTTCTTGGCAAAGACCATGAAGTGATTTGCCATTTATTTCCTTCTCCAGCTCATTTTATAGATGACGAAACTGAGGAAAATTAAGTGACTTGCCCAAGGTCACACAGCTAGTAAGTGAGGACAGATTTGAACTCAGGAGATGAGTCTTCCTGACTCCAGGCTCAGTGCTCTTACCACTTCACCATCTTGGTTCAAATCTCATTTTTGGCATTTACTATTCATGTGATTTAGGAAAATCCCTTAACTTGCCCAGACTCAGTTATAAAATGAAGGGGTTGCACTGGATGACCTCAGAATTCCTTCCCTTCTAACTCTATATCTATGATCCTGCTATATAATTTCTTAAGGCTATCTACGTTCAATCCTCACAACAATTATTAGTTCCACTCTAAGAAAAAAACTGAAGCTTAGAAAGGATTGCCAAAGAATGTACAAAATGAGTTTATATTTGGCAGTAGATTCAAATTCTCTAATGCAATACTCTCCTATACATGCCCATGTTATCTCAGTGAGATTTGTAGGCTGGTAGAAATATTCCCCTGCATACTGACTTAGAAAACCACAAATTAACAATATCTATGTTGTATTATATTTTTATTTGTTTTGTTCAACATTTCCCAATAACATTTTAATCTAGTTCTGTTGCAGGAGTTTTATAGTGGGAGTGTGACACCTTTGATTTAGAAAACACCAGACCAAATCTGTATATATGTAATCAAAAACATTATTATTGTATTTACTATATATGTATGCAAAACTTTGCAGTCTGACTTCTGACCTGATCACTCAATTCAAACTATTCTATAGTTATCAATAACATCTTTTTGCCATATATGATAATATATTCTTAGTCCTTACCTTAAAAAAAACAAACATATGTTATATCTGATGCTGTTGAGCACCCTTTCCTCCAGGATATTTTCTCCTTTCTGGGTTTTCATGACACTTCTTTTTCCTGGTTTTCCTCCTACTTATCTGACTACTCATTCCTTGTTTCCTTTGTTGGCTCAAAATCCATAACATGTTCCCTAAATGTGGGTATTCCACAAGATTCTGTCCTACACACACACTCTCTCTCACTTGTGTTGTTGACATAGATTTAGATATAGATGTATGTATCTATATGTAGGTAACTGGTACAGTGAATAGACTGCTGGGCCTTAAGTCAGGAAGCCTCATCTTCCTAAATTGAAATCTGGCCTCAGATATCTCCCAACTATCTGATCTTAGTTAAGCAAGTTATTTAACTCTGCCTCAGTTTCCCCATATGTAAAATGAATCTGAGAAGGAAATAGAAAACTACTCCAGTATTTTTACGAAGAAAAACCCCAAAAGAGGTCCCAGAGTTAGGCATCACTAAAATTACAATAACAATGTGCATATAAATGTACATTTCCTATATCCACACATGTATATGTTATATACATAAATGCATATGTATACATTCTTGTGGACACATATATGTATATGTATTATAAAATGTAGGAAACACTGTTTTCTAAAGCAAAATGTTGCTCTTCCCTTTTTGTCAAGGCCACAGTTCACTGCACTGCTGGTATGAGTATTGAGATCCCCACACTGCCTCAGGTCCCCTTGGTACCTATGTCTAATTTCCCATCTTGCTTGCAAGTTGTTTTCCCCACTTTGAAACTAAATTTCTGTTTGATTTCTGACTCTCCTGTCTCCAGCCTGCTCTGTTTGGCTCTGACCATCCACAGGTTAGAAGCTGGTTCCATTCAGTTGAAAATATCATATGTCTCTATATGTGTCTCAGTCCCATCTCTGAGTTTTAGTCCCAAATAATCAATTGCTTAATGGATGCTTTAAAATTGGATGTCCCATAGACTTTTCCAATTGGCTATTTTCCCTCTCTTCTTTTCTAATGTCTCTATTTGTGTAGCAAAAGTACTACCACTATGCTCTAGTCTTACAGTTACATAATATCAACATCCTCAGACTCCTCACTGTCTCCTACTCTGCAGACTCAAGCCTCCTCAAATCTTTTTCTCAGTCTTCTTAACTTCTCTCACATCTTATCATTTCCCCTGTTCCCACTTACTTCAGTTCAAACTCACATCTCCTTTTAAAGTATTGCAATTTTAAAGTATTTGTCTTCCTTCCTGCCTCATTTTACTCCACTATAATTCAATCTCCATGCAGTTGCCAATCAGTTTTTATTAAGTAGGTAGTTCTCCTCTTCAATTAACTCAAAGGTATCTGGTTGTCTCTCTGGTAAGAGAGAAACTTTTCTGCTTAGCTTTTAAAGTGCTACACAATGTACCCTCAACCACCTGTCCAGTATCTTTGAACCTTACCTCCAGACTCAATGGTCCAGCCAAACTGTCCTTTTCTCTGTTCATAAAACATGATATTCAATCTCACTTCTCTGTTTCTTTACACTGCCCACTCCACAAAGCTGGCATATATTTCTTTACCTCTGCTTTCCAGGATTTCTAGGTGATCTCATTAGCTTCCATAGGCTTGATTATCATCCCTACAAATATAAATTCTTGAACTATCCTGATTTTGCTCCTGAACATCAGACTTTTATCACAAACTTCCTGCCAGATATCTTTAGCAAAATAATCTCATAAACATCTCAAACTCAGCATATTCAAAATGGATCTCATGATCATTAACTTCCCTTCTAAATTTGATTTTCTTCCAAATCTCCCTATTTTTATTGAGGGGATTGCCATTTTCCCAATCATCCCAGTGACATCATTGACTCTTCCCTCTACCTTATTTTTCATATTCAATTAATTGACAAGTCTGTTGATTCTATCTCCACAACATTTCTTAAATTCTGTTCTTTTTCTTTCCATTCATGTGGTACCATCCTAGTTCAGACCTTTATGATCTTTGGCCTTAACTTGTAATAGACTCCCAAATGGTTTCCCAGTTTCTAGTGTCTTCTCTCTCCCATAATCCCCAGTGATACTAAAATAATTTCCTAAAAACAAAACTGTGTCACTCCCCTGCTAAACTATCTCCAAGATAAAATGTAAACTTACCTTGGCATTTAAAGTCCCCCATAAACTGATCCAGCCATTTTGGATAGCAGTTTGGAACTATGCCCAAAGAAATATAAAATTGTGTATGCTCTTTAATCCAGCAGTGTTACTACTGGGTCTGTATCCCAAGGTGGTCATAAAAGAGGGAAAAGGAGCCACTTGTGCAAAAATATTTGTAGGAGCACTTTTGAATAATAACATTAAACAATAGTATTCCATTACATTCATCATAACTTATCCAACCATTCCCAAACTGAGGGGCATCCACTCAATTTTCAGTTCCTTGCCACTACAAATGAAGTGAAAGATTTTTTAAGGATGTAAGTGAAATAAGTATGTTTGCAGACAGAGAAGAAGCTAGTAGATAAGGTAAGTTTGATGATTAAAGATTAGGAAGAAATGGTACAAAAGCATCTCAGGAGGAGATAGGATAAATGGCACAAGAGCTACCTATTCCTCAGAAGCTGAGAAAGGAGGGCAGTTAAGAAAAAGAGGAGGACGAAGGGAGAGAGGGAGAGATGTGTTGTTTCCCCAACATCAAGAAGAAAGCAGTTAAGTTTAGGCTTTGGGGTAATTTCTGGGTAGAGGGATCTTAGGGGCCTACATGAATATATAGTAAGGTATAGTTTCTCTGCATCCCAAGATGGCGAGGTATCTGGACAGCCAAAAGTTACCAAGTGCTGAAGCATTGTTGCATTTCTCTGATATTTTGGAGAAATAGGGCCCAATAACTGAGGCCTCCTCCCAGGATCAGTAATGAAGGAAGAGTGGATCAGGAGTCTTGGTATTAAGGGAGGCCCCCACCTGGGGGTTCAATGTGAAAGGGAGACCTCAAGAACAGAAAACTTGCAAATCAGGACAATGTTTTCAGGCGGTAGATTCTAGGGTAAAGAAACTTTTAAACACAGTCCCTGCCAGGGGCCACAAGCCTCCGGGTTCTCAGCTGTCTGCATCAGTTCCCAGCAGGTATTCCCCATTGTCACCCCTCCTGCAACTCTGGGAACTCCTAGCTCCTGCTGGCATCAATGGTCTCCCCCTCCCACTTACAGAGGAAGAGAATCTTCCAGGTCTTTGTGCATAAAGCAGAGGAAGTTAATGTTCTGAAGTTTGGCTGAATCATCATCATCTGAAATGAAGCTACTTCTAAAGCCTCCCTAGATCTCTAGACTCACTAAAGTGTGCCCAGGACTTCGAAGCATAATTCCACTCCTTTCACCTTGGCATAGGAGTCTGTTACTGACTCTGGATAAGGAAAAAGTGAATTCACAATCTGAAAGACTCTTTTATGCATTTTACATGTGCTCTGCTTTACAATCCATGTTACTCCTCCAAGAAGTCAAGGAATTTGACAAAACAATGCAATTCCACACCTTCCCTTAAGCTTCTAAGAATATCTCTGAGATCAATTTGGATAGGGTTAACTCAAATTACTGGAAGCTATTTCCGACAGAGTTAAAAAGACATGATACCCTCCTTCATTACTAGACTTGAAGTTGAAGACTTGAGAAAAAAATTAATCTCCTTGAAAGCTCTAGAGCCCAAGGGTCCTCAGAGAAGATCTAGTTCAACCACCTCATTTTCCATGGTGACTAAGACCCAGATCTTCCCCAAGGTCAAACAAGTAGTAAATACTTCAGTTTGATGTGGTTTATCCAATACCAGCCTTGGAGTCAGGAAAACATGGATTCAAATTTTGTCTCAGATACTTAGCTGTGTGATCTTGGCAAATTATTTTTCTGAGCCATGATTTCCTCATCTGTAAAGAGGGAATAATGCAAAGTTGTAGTGAAGATCAAATGTAAAGTGTCTTGCAAACCTTAAAACCAATATAAGTTATGAGTTAGTACTATTACTGATAATTTTATAAGATTCATGTAGCAGATCTGACTGGGCTGAATGTGTTTATATTTCAAACTTGGGAATGGATTCTTGGATAAAAATGAGGACTTAACTCTTTATCCTTTTCAGGATTTATGTACTATGATAATTTCAATTCTTCCCTGTTGCCAACTATCTTGATTGCTAAATCCTAGTGTGTCCGTTAGGTAATACTTCTTGTAGTCTAGCTCCTTTATGAGAGTGCTCATAGAAATAAGTATTATTGGTGAGGAAAGGAAACAGTTCAAGGCAGGCAGAGATGGGCTCAAGGGAGTGTGACTAGATGAGAGAGACAACTTTCTGAGAAGATGGATGGTTGGTTTCTTTTTTTGTTCAATCTCTATTGGTTTCCTCCTTTAAGAGATCTTTTTTAATTTTTTTATTTTCCCAGTTACATGTAAAACAATTTTTACATTCATTTTTAAAACTTTTGAGTTCCAGATTCTCTCTTCCTCACCACCCTCTCTTTAAGAAGGCGCATGTGAAGTTATGCAAAACATAAGGTAACATCTTTCTACAAGAAACTAGATGGATCATAAACTCAACTGAAGGAAGCATGAAATAAATGCTTCTCTTCCCCTACCCCCATCTCATAATATCTCTGAGTAAAACAGGGTGGCAACAAGAAATACAATAAGGACAGCAGCAAGGGTCACCAAGAAAGCTAGAAAGGATATCTAGGTAATTGTAACAGGGAAATTAAGTGAAGTAATGCCATAATAATACTTGTGTAGTGTAGGGATACTTTTTTCAGAGGTCCATTAACTTTTTTTATGTTTAAAACTAAATTCCAATATAATTGGTTTTCTTTCTAGTCCTACATATTTAATATGCTTAAAAATGTTTCCTGAGAATTCTGAGGCTTTACCAGATTGCCAAAGAGGTCCATGAAACTTTCCAAAAATGTTAGCAACTTCTCATCTAAGGATTTATGGTTTACAAAGTTCTTTCAAATACATAGTCCTTTCATCCATACTAATTAGGTAGAGAAGATATTATCCCTAATCTTAAAATGAGGACACACTCTTGAGCTTAAAAGTATGTTACACAGATAATAAATAAGAACTGGGGTTAGATCTGAGCTTTCCCCAACTTTCTGGAGTCAATGTTTTTCCCCTCATTACAACAAAAGGAGGAAACAGTAGTAGTAGTTGATAATTACCTGCTCAAGACTTAGGTACCTGTTTATATAACTGATAAAGACAATACAGAGGCCGGTTGTCTTGTGTGAAACAATCAACAAATATTTAACAAGCACTTAAAGTGCTAGAAATTAGGGATTCAAAGATAAAAATCTCCACCCTCAAGGAGCTTACTGCCTAACTGGGCTATCAACTTGAACACATGAGCATATAAAAATATAGAGAGGATAATCTTGGAGAAGGCATTAACCCCTTGGGAAATCATTTTGGCATCTGTGTAGGGAGACAACTGAGTTTAGTGAGATATTTTAGGTGAGAGTCCTGACCCAGATTGCTGGCTGAATGAGTGGAAAAAGTGTATCTGTAAGAAATGATGTGGATAGTGTCCCAAGGAGGACAAGCAGAATAGTTAAAGGCCTTTGATACATGTCCTGTAGAATTGGGCCTGTTTAGCTTGGAGAAGAGAAGACTCAGAGGTAGCCTGATGGCTGAATATAGCTGGCAGTAGAAGGCAGAAGCAGGAGTAAAGGGGAGATATTGCAAATTTAACCTTAATGTCAAGAAAAACTTCTTAAAAATAAGAACTGTCCAGAATTTGAATGTGTTGCTTCAAGATGGGCTCCCTTTCTTGTGAGGTTTTCAAGCAGAGGTGGACTTTCCATTTATAGTGAGGATTCCTTTTTTATTAAGGACTGGATTGATGGTTGCTGAGATTCCTTCCAGATCTTAAATTCTATGATTCTGTGAAGAAACCATTACTCCTATTTTTGGAGAGAAGAGTAATCTCTTAATGGTTTATTTTTGTTTTCCCAATTATTTTGGTAAATTTCTGTATCCTAATTGAAATATTTTACTTAATTTTTTCCCATTGGAGTTAAGTCCCAGACAGGAATTAGCCTCCAATTCCTTTTTTTGGCAGGGTAAGGAATCAAAACCACATTTGACTCACAGAAGGAATTGAGTAGCATACTATTTCTATTTGTAAAAAGTCTATGTTTGTTGGTGGAGCTGTGAACGGATACAGCCATTCTGGAGAACAATTTGGAACTATGCTCAAAAAGTTATCAAACTGTGCATACCCTTTGACCCAGCAGCATTTCTATTGGGCTTATATCCCAAAGAAATCATAAAGGAAGGAAAGGGCCCCACATGTGCAAGAATGTTTGTGGCAGCCCTTTTTGTAGTGGCTAGAAACTGGAAATTGAATAGATGCCCTTCAATTGGAGAATGGCTGAATAAATTATGGTATATGAATATTATGGAATATTATTGTTCTGTAAGAAATGACCAGCAAGATGATTTCAGAGAGTCCTGGAGAGACTTACATGAACTGATGCTGAGTGAAATGAGCAGAACCAGGAGATCATTATACACGGCAACAACAGTACTATATGACGATCAATTCTGATGGTCATGGCTCTCTTCAACAATGAAATGTTTCAAACCACCTCCAATTGTTCACTGAAGAAAGCCATATACACCCAGAGAGAGGGATGTGAAATGTGGACCACAACATAACATTCTCATACTCCTTGATTGATGTTTGCTTACATTGTGTTTCCTTTATCTGATATATCGTTTGTGTAGACAAGATTTTTCTTGCACAACAATGATAAGTTTGGAAATATGTATACATATATTCGATTTGCCAATATTTTAACATAATTAACATGTAGTGGATATCCTGCCATCTAGGGGAGGGGTGGGGAGTTGGGGGGAAAAACTTGTAACGGAAAGCTATGTAAGGGTTATTGTTGAAGAATTACCCACACATATGTTATGCAAATAAAATTTAAAAAAAAAGTCTGTTAACATAGGGATTGCTTATTCTTTTAAAGGTTGGAAGAATTCATTTGTGAATCTGGTCCTTATTAAAGGCTTTTCTAGTATCTCCTTCTGAGACTGGTATATTTAGATTGTTCACTTATTGTTGTTGTCATTAAGCATGTAATATTTTTATCTAAAAACCTTTACTCTTTCCCCTGCAAAGGGAGCCATTCCTTCAAAAAAGGAAGGAGGGATAATTTGCAAAATCCAATGCACCCTTTGCATTGTTTTTTGTTTGTTTGTTTTTAATTTACATGATTAAGAAGAAATGGAACTCTTAATTGAACACCAGATAATTTTGACTATATTAAGTTAAAAGTTTTTGTACAAGCAAAACTAATGCAGACAAGATTAGGAGGGAAGCAATAAATTGGGAAATCATCTTTATATTGAAGTGTTCTCATAAAGGCCTCATTTCTAAAATATATAGAGAATTGTCTCATATTTATAAGAATTCAAGCCACTCTCCAATCGATAAATGGTCAAAGGATATGAACAGATAATTTTCACATGATGAAATTAAAACCATTTCTAGTCATATGAAAAGGTGCTCCAAATCACTATTGATCAGAGAAATGCAAATTAAAACAACTCTGAGGTACCACTACACACCTGTCAGATTGGCTAAAATGATAGGAAAAGATAATGATGAATGTTGGAGGGGATGTGGGAAAACTGGGACACTGATACATTGTTGGTGGAACTGTGAATGGATCCAACCATTCTGGAGAGCAATTTGCAACTATGCTCAAAAAGTTATCAAACTGTGCATACCCTTTGACCCAGCAGTGTTTCTATTGAGCTTATATCCCAAAGAGATCTTAAAGGAAGAAAAGGAACCCACATGTGCAAGAATGTCTGTGGCAGCCCTTTTTGTAGTGGCTAGAAATTGGAAACTGAATAGATGCCCAGCAGTTGGAGAATGGCTGAATAAATTATGGTATATGAATATTATGGAATATTATTGCTCTGTAAGAAACGACCAGCAGGACGATTTCAGAGAGGCCTGGAGGGACTTGCATGGATTGATACTGAGTGAAATCAGCAGAACCAAGAGATCATTATACTTGGCAACAACAATACTATGTGATGATCAATTCTGATGGACATGGCTGTCTTCAACAAAGGAATGTTTCAAACCAGTTCCAATTGTTCAGTGCAGAAAGCCATATACATCCAGAGAGACAGATATGAAATGTGGACCACAACATAACATTTTCATGCTCTCCATTGATGTTGCTTGCAGTTTCCCTTCTCAGATTTTTTTTTCTTTCTTGTAGATCCAACTTTTCTTGCACAAGGTAACTGTAAAAATATGTATGCACATATTTGATTTGTCAAGTATTTTAACGTAATTAACATGTAGTAGACTTCCTGACATCTAGGGGAGGGGTTGGGACTAGGGGGAAAAATTTGTAACAGAAAGCTTTGTAAGGGTCAATGTTGAAAAATTACCCATACATACGTTTTGCAAATAAAAAGCTTTAATAAAAAATAAAAAATAAATTTACATTATTTTCCTTGTTGTCTCTCCCCACTGACATGTGAGCTTTTTAGGAGCAAAGATTCTGCCTTTTTTTTTTTTTTTTGGCCCCCATGAAGTACTCAACACAGAGAGCCTATATAAATGTTGTTTATTTTTATTTTTACTACAATGTGCTAAGTAATTTGCTACATTCCACATCCACAGTCCATCAATAAGCATTTATTAAACGCTGAGGATTAAAAAAAAAATGGCCAAAAAAACCAATTCCAGGTCTAAAGCTCCAGTTTTAATGAACTCCTCATATACAAAGAATGCACCACCCATTTCCAAATATTTAATTATGCATACATGAATGTATATGCATTTAAAATTTATTTAATAGAGTACAGCCCCCAGCAGACTTATATAAAAGCCAAGATTTCATGAGAAGCAACATAATTGAGCACTGACGACAGGTACCCAATACCTGGGTAGTTTGCAATGGAAAGGTGACCATGTGCAATAGAAAAGGTCGGCCCAATCGCATTTCAAACTGGAAGATCTCGTGCTGGCTTTGTCGATTGATCATCTGTAAGAAGTTGGACAGATCATCTTAGTTTTTTTCCTTTGAAATGCAGGGATACATAAATAGATAACCCAAGGACTCTACTGCTCTACAAGGAGGATCTTACTTCCAAAATAAAGCTAGCTTACAACATATATTTAGCCCGCCTACGAAATGCTAATGAGGTGCAAAGAACATGGTCCCTGCTCTCAAGCAGCTTACAATCTAAAGGGAAGAACAAGTCACAACGGAACTAGATAGGTGGCGCAGTAATAGAGTGCTTGGTCTGAGATAGGGAAAGGCTTGCCGCAGTACAAATTTGACTGTAGGCATTTAACTAGCCTTGTAAACTTGGGCGAATCACTTAAGCCAATTTGCCTCAAATGTAAAATAAGCTAGAGAAGGAAGTGACAGAGCACTCCAATAACTTTGCCAAGAAAATCCCAAAAGCAGTCATGAAGAGTAGATCAGAAGCGAAAAGACTAAAGAACAAAGTAGTTCCACGGTCCGCTCCCTCCAGGGCACTGGCCCCGCCCCTCTTGTGGAGAGCGATCGCGCGATTGGTCGCTCGCGCCGTCCAATGAGCCAGGAGCGGGCTATAGGAAGGGCTGCGGCATTGGCGTCTGCGCTGGCAACATGGCGGATCGGCTCACTCAGCTTCAGGACGCCGTCAATTCGGTGAGGAAATGGCGTTGGGGTCTCCGCCTCATCTATTCTCTTTCTTCCTCCTTCTGGCGGGCGGGCTATGGGGTGCCGGAATTTTGATGTTTTCTTTCTCCTCTCGAAGCGGCGGGGGATAAGGGGAGAGAGAAAGATGCCGTTGCCTGGCCGGGAGTCTCGGCCGGACTGACGCAGGATATGGAACAAGGGGGTGGGGCCTCGGCTGCGGCGTCGGTCGATGTGAGCTATCAAACGGAAACGTCATCGTCTCAGCCCCTAGTTGACCCTCCTCCCTGCCCCTGCCCCTCCCCCTTTGCGACTGGTCACAGCTGCAGCCCTCTGCTACCTGAGAAAGAAGGGCTCAGCGTGGTGCCCAAGCATTGGAGGCAAGCTGTGCGACTCCCGGGCATCACGGGGTCCCGGGGAGGGAAGCGAACGCTGGTGGCCCTCTGCAGGTGCCTGCTTCTCCCCGATGATGGGTGCAGGCTTGTACTTCTCGCTTAGGGAATATTGTTTTTTCCCCTTACCCTTTCTCCCTCACATCCTGGGCTCCCAGAGAGGGACCAAAGTACCGATTCCGTGGCAGACCAGTAGCTCCTCCCCCTCCCCAACAGAGGAACAAACCCATTATGGGCCAAGCACTGTCCTGATCGAATTAGAGAGATAAAGCAATAACCAACATTTATTAAGCGCCACTTGTTTTCCACTCACCTTGATAAAAGTAAACATTAAGTGCCTAGTAAATGCTAAGCACTTTACAGATGTTAATCAGTTAACATTAAGTACTTCTTATGTGCCAGGTATGTGCCAAGCCCCTTCCAAATATTAAAAATACACAGTAAGTTCCATCTGTGTGCCGGGCACTGTGCCGATGTTAACAATCAATAAACATTTTTTAGACATCTTCAGTGGGCCTGGCACTGTGCCAGTAATGAAGATTTATTAAGAGATTACCGTGTGTCAGCTACTGCAAAGTGCTGCCGTTCACTTAATCCTCACAACTGCCCAGAGAAAGGTGCTAGTTGATCCCGATTTTACCAGTAAGGAAACCAAGGCAGATTTAAGTGACTTGCCTGGGCACATATAACTTGTATCTTAAAATTGAATTTGAACTCAGGGCTTTTTGACTGTAAGAAGCAGTTAACTTTAATGTGCTTTATTGTCTCAAATCTGTTGGTTCAAGAGGATCAGATATATTAGTGATCCATGGTTAGAAGCAGCTAGTTATGGTGGGAAGAGGCGGAGTCTGAAAGAACCATGGGGTCTTTCCAATTCGTCATTTAATCTCTATTTGCCTCAATTAACTCAGTTGTAAAATGGGAATGATAACACCTATTTTAACAGAATTGTGAGGTTAAAATGAGATGTGTAAAAAAAAAAAAAAGTTCTTAGCACAGTGCCAGGCAGGGAGTAGACCTTATATAAATGCTTATTCTCTTCCCTTCTCCTTATCTCCCTTTTAGGGATGCTGTGCCTTCCTCATAAGTGGCTGATTTGAATTTAGGTCTTCCTGACTCCAAGTCTAGTTCTCTGTCAACTAGCCACTTGACTGCCAGCTAATTGGCCTAGTTGACTAGGGTGGCAGCAGAATGAAGAACCTTAAATTCTGATCATTGCAATATGGTTGTTCAGTCAGGATTAAACTGGAGATGGCACTGCAAAGTTGTTCTTAATTTAAAATAAGTTTATATTAAAATATAGAATATTGACTAATCTTATCCCTTGTCTTCTGGGGGGAGTTTATGAATATTGAGTTGAAAGTGCAAGTTTTTCATTTGATAGATAATGAGTATGTACTGTATGCACAGCCCTACTGAGTCCTTCAAGATAACAGATCTTTCCCTCAAAGAACTTAAGAGTTTAATTGTGGCAAAACATAGGAACTTTTTTTTTTTTTGGCTGGGGCAGTTGGGGGTCAAATGACTTGCCCAGGATCACACAGCTATGAAGTGATAAGTGTCTGATGCCAGATTTGAACTCAGGTCCTCCTGACTTCAGGGCTGGTACTCTATCCATTGTGCCACCTAGCTGCCCCAAAACATATGAACATTTTAAAAAATAACAATACAAAACAGTATATTGATTAAATGTCTATGTGAGTGCTACTCAAATTCTGTGGGTTCCAGAAAGTAAAGACTTGCTCCCTCAAGAAATGTAGAAAGAGTTCATGGAACCTAAATGAATCGGAGGATATATTTTGGAAAATAATAGAAATATTGGATAGGGAAAAAATTATTGCAAGCTTTGAAGCTCATCTAATATATTTGAATTTTATCCCAAGGATGATAGGAAACTACTGAAAGATTTTGAGCTGATTGATAACATTATGAAAGAGGTCTTTTTTTTAAAAGATTAAATGTTGCTGTTATACTGATTAGATTGAAGGAATGTGAGATTAGAGACAGGAGTCTTAAGTGAGCAGATGATTAGGTAATGGGAATGGAAAATAAGGGACCTCTATGAAAATTTTTTGAAGGAAGAATCTGTAGTATTTGTTAACTATAAAAAAGGACAATCTGAGAAGCTAGAGGTAGCTCCAGACCTCAGAGGTTGTTTCAAGCTCAAGTATGAATCAACATTGACAGGGCAACCAAAAACAGTAAAGGGATCTTAGATTTCATTAATAGGTTTGTTAATCAGTTTAGGGTTCAGTGGGAAATTAGAAGTCATCTAGTCCAACCAACTCATTATAGAGAATAGGATATTTGCCTAAAGTCTTACAGTTAATAAGTATAAGATTGGCATCTAGAAAAAGAGATGGTATACACACCTCTCAGATGGGCTAAAATGACAGGAACAGATAATGACGAATGTTGGAGGGGGTGTGGAAAAACTGGAACACTAATACATTGTTAGTGGAGTTGTGAACGGATCCAGCCATTCTGGAGAGCAATTTGGAACTATGCTCAAAAAGTTATTAAATTGTGCATACCCTTTGATCCAGCTGTGTGTCTACTGGGCCTATATCCCAAAGAGATCTTAAAGGAGGGAAAGGGCCCCACATGTGCAAAATTGTTTTGGGCAGCCCTTTTTGTAGTAGCAAGAAACTGGAAACTGAATGGATGCTCATCAGTTGGAGAATGGTTGAATAAATTATGGTATATGAATATTATGGAATATTATTGTTCTGTAAGAAATGAGCAGGAGGGTGATTTCAGAGAGGCCTGGAGAGATCTACATGAACTGATGCCGAATGAAATGAGCAGAACCAGGAGATCATTATATATGGCAACAACAAGACTATATGATGATCAGTTCTGATGGTCGTGGCTCTTCTCAACAATGAGATGATTCAAGCTGGTTCCAGTGATCTTATGATGATGAGAGCCATCTCTCATGTAGAGAGAGGATTGTGGGAACTGAATGTGGACCACAACATAGTAGTTTCACTCTTTTTGTAATTTGCTTGCATTTTGTTTTCTTTTTTCATTTTTTTTCTTTTTTGATCTGATTTTTGTGGAGCAGCATGATATTTGTGGAAATACATATAGAGGAATTGCACATGTTTAACATAAATTGGATCGCTTGCCCTCTGGGGGAGAGGGTAGGAGAAGGGAGGGGAAAAAAATTAGAACACAGGGTTTTGTAGGGGTGAATGTTAGAAATTATCCATGTATATATTTTGAAAATAAAAAAGTTTTAATTTAAAAAAAAAAAAGAGGTGGTAGTTGTGCTGTGGGTGGCTAGGTGACACAGTCTATGTGGTGCCAGGCCTGAAGTCAGGAAAACTCTTCTTTAGTTCAAATCCTACTTTAGGCACTTAACTAACTGTGTAAGCCTGGGCAAGTCACTTAACCCCGTCTGCCTCAGTTTTCTTATCTGTAAAATGAGCTGGAAAAGGACATGGCAAGCCACTCCAATATCTCTGCCAAGAAAATCCCAAAATGAGATTATAAAGAGTTGGGAACAATTGAAATCATTCAACAAAAACAATTTGTGTGGCATTATATTCTGATCACACCACACCTGGAAATTTGTATTCACTTTTGCTTTTTTTCAGAAGGACTTGAAAAATATGAGGATGACCAGAATTATGTAGAGACTATTAACTGGGCTAAGGTGCCTTAGGAGCTAGGGAATTCCTTATTACTGGAGGCCTTCAAGTAGAAACCCAGTGACCATTTGCTAATATTGTGGAGTCTGGTCTAGATGATCTCTGAGATCCCAAATCCCTTCCAACTCTTGAATTTTATTAGAGCTTGATGGTTAAAAGGAGAGTGATTAATGTACCATTGATAGACACAAGAAAGAAAGGATATTTGGTTAAATGTGGAAAGGTGATTTGGACATAAGTTGAGGTTAGGTGATGAAATATTTCCTTTGAAAAGTCTAGTAGGCAGTTGGAAATGAGATGTAAATGCTGGAAGAAAGTTAGCAGTCAGTCTAGAGATGGCAGAGAACAGTTAAGCAGTTATGTCATCCTTACTTCTAAATAAGAAGATCAGAGAATCAAGAATAGTCCGTGAACAGCATATTTATAGGTACCTGGGTGAGTTCTCAGATGATTCCTTCCCTCTCTCTTTTTACTTTTTATTTTTCAAACTGTACTAGGCCTTAAGGTAAAGCTACTTGAGTGAAACATATATGAGGCCTCTTTTGTATAACTCCAGGGTGGTTAATATGTACTTGCTTAAAGATAGAAAGATTTTAGGGTTGCCATAGGAAGTGTTGAAAGAAGCTATGTTATTTTAGAGGAAGAGAGATTGACTTGGAAAGAGTCTTCGAATTCTGAAACCTGTATTCTGTCTCTGACACTTAACTAGTTTGATAATCTAGGGCAAGTCATTTGAGCCTCAATTTCCTCATCTTTAAAATGGGGATAATGCACTCTTTGAATTGTAAAACTATAGAAATGTGAGTTGTTAGTAGTACTATTCTTTCTTAACCTTATATCACAATCATGTTGGTATTCATTTTAGTTATATGATTGTAGTGCTTTCATACAAAAGTGTGTTTTAAAATTATCGTTTCAAACTATTTTATGTAATTCTTCATCTTTGTAACACTTTTACATTGGTAAAATACTGCCAGTAGGAGCAGCTAGATGGTGCAGTGGATAGAGCACCGGCCCTGAAGTCAGGAGGACTTCAGTCTCAGACACCTAATAATTCTTAGCTGTGTGATCCTGGGCAAGTCACAACCCCAGTTGCCTTGACCAAAAACAACAACAACAAAAACCCAAATATATATTGCCAATTAAATTAATCTGTTTTATTGAAAATCACTTTTTAAAACATTATCAGTACTTATAGCGCTTTATGTAGAAACTTCCACTAAAAAATGTTTTTCCCAATATCCTCAAATTGTCCAAAAATAACTACCTGGAATATTTTTAATCTTTTGGTAATTTGTTTCAAGCTTGCAGATCAGTTTTGTAATGCCATTGGAGTGTTACAGCAATGTGGTCCTCCTGCCTCTTTCAATAATATTCAGACAGCAATCAACAAAGATCAACCAGCAAATCCTACAGAAGGTAGATTCTTTATACACTTTGATTTAACTTAAACTCTTTTGGTAAGGTATTTTATTACATACATGTGCTCAGAAGATTAAAATATATTTTCTTTTTATTCACTTAAGATGTGTGAAGCTATTTAGGTTTTCATGTAATGGGTTATTATAATCAATCTTGTGAAATAAGCTATCCTTTTATATAGTTACAGCATGGCTGCTCCATTCTAAGATGCTCTTAACCAGTAATAGTAATGAATTTGTGCATCTTTACACACTTAGTCCAGCCTGAGCATGCATTTTTATAATAGTAGCTCTGGCAAAGGGTACAACACATAGCTAGCTGTGAATCAAAGTGAAGCCAAAAGGCATTGAGCTCATGGTTGATACCATATTTTAAACAATTGAGCTAACCAGCTATAAATTAATCTTTTGAGATAGATTATTGTTCCTGTTTAATTCAAATGAGTCAAGTTTACTTGTTTTGATTCATATAGTGGATCAGAAAAATGGTATCAAGTCATATTTTAATATTTAGTTTTGTGAATCATACTTTTTCTCTTCTGCGTGGGGACTGGGAGAGGAGGGAGAAGAGGGAAGAGAAGGAAGGACTTTTAAATTTGGTGTTACAATCCATAATCTATTTCCATCCAGTTTATTTTTAAAATATTAAATCTTTCATTGAGTATCTTTTTTTTTTTTAAATATCATATTGTTTCCAGGATGTCTTAGCCTGGAATCTCTTCCTCATACCAAAGATTATAAACAATGGGGGGAAAGTAGTGAGTAAAACTGACCAACACTGACTAATCAATGGCTCCCCATCCTTGGCAATTGAAGGAGAGTTTTTGCTTTGTTTTAATAGAGTGCTTTATATTTTCTTCAAACAAATTTGAGAGATTTTTGAAATGACCTAGTTCTGGATATGATAAAATTGAGTTTATTTATAAGTATAGCTGAACATGTCAAATTATCCCATTAATTATACTTCATGGCAAATATAATTGTGCTGAAGTACTCCCTGCTTCCATTCATGCTTTCTTCTGTGTGATTTTTCTATGTTTTTCCTTAAATCTTCTGTAGAGGCTACATCTAACATATTGGTAGCTTTCTAACAGCTTGTCATATTATTTGGGTACCTGGGTGGTATTTGGATGCTCCATTTATTATCTCTCATTTTTTGATATATCTGGCCCTTTTCCTTTTCTGGTCATACAGGGTTTTGTTTGTTTGTTTGTTTTTTGTTTTTTTAAATCTCTTTTGCCTGGAATTTTGCGTGCAATTTATATTTGGTGATATGCTCCAGTCTATTTACATCTGCCAAAATATGTGACTCTCTATTGCTGGCCTATTTTGTTTTATTGAAAATTATGATTTTTCATTATTTATATATAACCAGTATTTGCTTTTATTATATTATATTTAATTTATATGTATCAGAAAATTTTAATGTTAATTAGATATGTACATGATAAGTTTTTGGACACTATTTCTATTAGATTTGCTTTTGATTTCCAGGTTAATTAATAGCAGTTAATAGTGATAAAAATAAGTTTTAGTCAATATAGGCTCAGTAGGATTTGGACATTAAAATTAAATTTTAGAGATTGGAAACTTTGTATAAAAAGACAATGAATTAGGTATTCATTTTAATTTACTAAAATGTGTTTGGTTTCTGTCAGCTTCAGGTATTCTGTAATCTTCTAATCAAGCTAAATTCTTTCTATAGAATATGCCCAGCTCTTTGCAGCACTAATTGCTCGAACAGCAAAGGACATAGATGTTTTGATAGATTCGTTACCTAGTGAAGAATCTACAGCTGCTTTGCAGGTAAGGTGCTCCTCTCATCCCTCACTTAAGATTGCTTAAGATTTTTAAATAAGACAGATTAATATCTTCTTTTGTAATATTTAAAGCCTAGCACATGAGAGTAGACCTGGATTCTGCACTTGAAGGCAAACCTCAATATGCTGAGTTTTTCAGCCTTTTCCTGATTTCTAAGCTAACCTCCCTTTTTGTTAACTTTCTCAACAGGTAGAAAATCTAGCTTTGTATACTACCTCAAACACATCTACTAGCTCTCTGACCATGGCAAGGCACTTGCCCTTTCTTCTCTTCAGTATCCTTAAAATAAGTATTATATTAGCATTATTATTTTATAGGCTTGTTGTGAGGAAAATGCTTTGAAAACCTTAAAGCATGCTGTAAATGTGGCTTATTTCCTCCTAATTAAAGGTGTGAGTGAGGTAGAAATCTGGATATGGTATTATATTAACATTGAAAAATGATAAGCAGGGCATTCACCAGTAGATAGGCCTTATTTGCTTTAAGAGGTTCCGAGTTACTGAAAAGCTACATAGCCACATTTGCTCAGTATATAAAATATTATTCTAATCTTTATTTTTCTCACTAGTCTATTAACTTCATTGTATGGAAACCCATCCAGATTTAAAGCACATCAATTTTTTGCTGAGTTTTTCACTTTTAATCTTCATTAATCACCAAAGTTTTTTTCCTTCCCCTTTCATTCTAAACTTATTTCTTTGCTCCCCCCCTCCTCCCTTTTTTTTTTAAGGCTGCAAGCTTGTGTAAACTGGAGGAGGAAAACCATGAAGCTGCTACTTGTCTTGAAGATGTTGTTTACAGAGGAGATATGCTTTTAGAAAAAATACAGAGTGCCCTTGCAGACATTGCTCAATCACAATTGAAGACAAGAAATGGTACTCACAGCCATTCTCTTCCAGACTCCTAACACTGATGAACACACAGCATGTGGCTGAAAAATTGAACTGTTTTAATACAGCCTAAGTTCTGCATCAAATTTAGATGTGAATTATACCAACATTTGCAAAAAAAACCATAAAAGCACTGTGAGATAATTTATCTCTAATAATTCTGAAGTCTTCCCTTGTCACTTTTGATATAGAATAAGCTCTATAAAATGTTGTGGTAAGTTTGTGAAGAGAATCAGCTTTAAACTATTTTGTTGTCATTGTTTCCATTGCTTTCTGTGAAAAGTTAAATCTCTTTTTACTTATTGAGGATAATCTTGCTTTCAGGGTCTTATTAATATAGTTAACTAGAGTCAGCTATAAAGTTCTGTGTTGAAACAATTTGCTGTCTCATTTAATTGTTTCTACTAGATTGTATATTCTTTTAGTGTAGGGAAGGGGAAGGGAAAGGAATAATTATTTATTAAATACCTATTTTGTGCCAGGCACTATGTAGAAGGCTTTGCAAATAATATTTCATTTAGATAAAACAGGACCATGTTCTAGCTAAATTTTTTGTATCTTCTGGGACACTAACATAATATTCTTCACTGTTGAATTAAATTTGTTCAATAGTTTCTGCTTAATTTAAAAACCAAAATCCTTTTTAAAAAAATCAATTTTATTGATCTTTTTTATTTTTACATTGCCTAGATTTTTTCATATCCTTTCATCTCCTTTCTCTTTCATGCCTTATAACAAATCTTTTAAAAGAAAAGAGGAAGAAAAAAAATATTTAGTAAAACCGCTCAATGGATCAAAAAAAAAATCTCATTTGTAGTGTTCCATACCTCTCATTTCTCACCTTTTTAGTTATTTACACTACCTCTTCCCACAAAATCATTTCTTTCCTCATCTAAGTTTTCATTTATTGCTAACATTTGCATTTCTGTCTTCCTTGTTCCCTTTGTACCCACATGCCCTCTACTTTAGCTTCATACCTGTCTTCCCAAAATGTCCTTTTGCTCTGCCCTTCTGCTGTGCCCTCTGGGATTTTTGTTTCACAGTCTATCTTGTTCTCTTTCTGAGACCCATTTCTCACTTTTTTTCTACATCATTTTGCTTAATTGAACAATGACAAAGTACTACATGAAATATAATACAAATAATATAATTTAGGAGAGATCTCTTTCAGCCTTGGAAGATTCTAACTGAGAATTTTGACACATAGAAAAGATGGTTAAAAAAAAAGAATAATAAAAACAAAAGTAGGAAAATACATGATTCATTGTTTTGATTAACATAGGGAAGTAGAGGGAATTAAGACTAGATAATTTGGATTCAGATTATAGCAGTCCTTGAATGCCTGGCTAACATGTTTGGATTTCTGTTGACATTTGAAGGTTTTTCATCTGAAAGTGATATGATCTATTGTATCACCAGCTACTTAGTGGACATTTTGAACTGAATGTCCTATAGGATTCCAAATTCAACATGTATGAAATAAAACTTTTCTTTTTTTCTCCGTTTCCCTCTTCCAAATTTCCTTTTTTTCCATTAAAGATACCACCGTCCTTTCTAACTTTTAGAACACTCTCAGTTCCTTGCTCTCTCTAACAGTCACTTCCTTTCTTCCCCATAATCAATTGCCAAGTCTTGTCATCTCTTATTCTTTCCCTTCTCTTCTCCAAAACCAAATGCATCCTAGATCAGGTCCTTATCAATTCTCACCTTCTCTATTGCATACTTACTTGAATTCCTGGAGACTTGCATTCACCTTATCTAACCTGGAATCTCCTAATTGCTCTAAGACCACTTCCAAACTATCCAAACATGGATCCCCTTCCCCTCTCTAGTATACTTCTATGTGTTGTCCTTGCCAATAAGAATGTATGCTTCTTCAAGGTAGGATCATCATGCTTGCTTATATTTGGATCCCCAACACTTATTGTGTCTGATACATAGTGCTTAATAAATGCTTTATTATACATCATGTCTTGCTACTCATCTAATCTAGCACAATAATCGTTCACCTTCAAATCTCTTTCCTTTCTAGTAATTCTTGTCAAAAAAATATTATCTAAAATGTGTAAAAAAACCTATTGCTTCTAGGAGTATTTCAACATTTTTCCTGGCATTACAACATGGTTTCAACCTACCTTTCCATACTTATTACATTGTTCCCGTTAATGTAATTTACTGGCCAGGCAGACTTCCTTGCTTTTCGTCACATAAAACATTCCATCCTTCCCAGATATGCAGTCCTTCCTTACTTCTGCCTCAGAATATCTAGTTTGTTTTGAAGGCTCAGTTCAAGCTTTTATACAAGTTCTTCCCTCATCCCTTTGAGTTGCTGATGCTTTCCCCACTCCCCAAATTTTCTTAGGTAATGTAAAGGTATTATATTCTGAGATAGATCAATTTCCTTGAAGAAGCAGTTGAGGGAACTGTCTTTTCCATTTTGGTCTGCATCTCTAGCATTACAGTGCATAGTAGTTGCTGTGTAAATGCTTGGTAACCAATCAGTGATAAAAACAGTACTTGAAAATATCATCTTGTGGAGAAAAGCTGAAAAAATTATAAATGAATATGATGGAATAGAATAATATTGTTATTCTTAACATGAATTCAAAGAAATATGGCAAGATTTTTATGAGCTAATGAAAAGCTAAAAAATAGAACCAAACGAATATAACTATATTGTGCTTAAAAAGATCAAAGAAAGCTGAACCTTGAGTAACTGATAATGCAACATACCTACCTACCTTACTGCCAAAAAAAAAAAAAAAAATGCTCCTAAATCCAATCTGATCTGGCATAGACTTGATTGTTTCACTTAGAGTAGTGTCAAAAATTTTTCATTTGGTCGCCTTATTCCTGTAATTTATAGAATCTATTCAAAAGTAGAATGCACCAGAAAACTCCTAAAAGTAAAACAAACAGTATGGGTTTGTAATAAGAACATTTACCTCAAATATTTTAAAAATAAAGTTCACATTTCATAAGTTTGTAGATTTAGGAAGAGAACTTAGAGACCTCTTAGTCTAGAGCTCTCCTTTTGTACATGAGATAATGGATGCTACACATTAAGTAACTTGCCCAACACCACATATAGTATATTTTCTTTAGTTCCATAAAAAACAGCAAGGATCACAAAAAGTAGCAAGGAATTTCTTTGATTCATCCATATTAAACCCATGTTTTGTTCTTACTGTTCTTGTCTTATCAATAGGGAAATTAAACTGAAAGCTAAATGGAAAAGAAATTCCTGATAGCTATATAGAAACAATTATTTTATTTTAAAAACCACCTCATCTTACTAGGTTGTATCAACAAATTTTGTTTATTTGTGGATATGGTAGTAGAGGAAATTTACTCATTAATGACACCGTTTTCTCATTTCAGCTTGGACAGCATTATAGGCTTTAAAAACCTTTATATTTTCTAGCTACTCAACAACTTCAATTTTCTGTCTACTGTAAATAGAGTCATTTCATTAAAGCCTTCTATCAGTCACCCTTATCTTTACAAATATTTTCCTAAAATGCCTTATAGGTATATTGCCTGAATGGGAAAAGAAATTCTTCTTAGCAATAATTGTCATTAAAGAACTTATTCCATAACCCCTTCCTCCACCAAAAATGGAAATCAAAATGTAGGACTTAGAATATTTTTTTTTTTTTGAGTTTTAGAGGTGGATGGGGGCTAATTTTATAAATGAAGAAATTGTGGCCAAGGGAGGCTAAGTGACTTGCCTCTAGATGGTAGAGCTGAGATTGATTATAGTTCAGTTGATTTATTCTTTTCTGCCTGTTTGACTCCCATAGCTTTTTCCAACTAATGATAAATCCCCTTCTTGTTTAGGATATTGATTGATTGATTTTTTGTTGAAGCAATTAGTTAAGTGACTCGCTCGGGGTCACACAGCTAGGAAATGGTGTCTGAGGTTAGATTTGAATCCTACTAATGTCAGGACTGGTGTTCTATCCACTGCACCATCTAATTGATCCTTTAAGATATTAAAAATAATAATAAATTGAAAAAGATCTGATTTTTCCTGGTTCTACAATAGACTCTTCACCAAGAATTAAATCTGTGGAACATTAAACCAATACCACCAACTCCGTCACCCCCTCAAAAAAGGGAAGTCTATTTCATCAAATCACAATCCCCACCCCCCTTGCCCTCCAATTACTTTATATTACCCAGGGGAATCTGAAGAGTCTTAACACCAGCAAACTATACTATTACCATCTGGCTTTCAAGTCTTTCTGCTTTCTTAACTTAGTATATGGTTTGCTTGCCATACTGATTTAGATTCTTAGATTTGTTATTAAGACAACTTTTGGGTGTTTATATGTCCTAAAAGCATCATGTAAGGGATTAGTCTAAAAAGGGAAAATAAGTAGGATGTGACTATCAAGACTTTTTCAGCCTTTGACCCTCACACCCTACTTTCCCTTTTCAGACTAATCTCATTTGTTTTACTAATTTTTTAATTTACAAATTTACTTTTTCAGCCTTCTTTCATAGAAGCTGGAAGTACCTGCAAATTGTTCTCCATATTTTTTTAATCTGTTTTTCTCAAACATTTAATTAGGCTCAAGCCCTTCTCTCCTGTTTTCCTTCTGAAGAAGTTAGAATGGAGAAGAATTGGACAAATTAATGACCCTAGCTTACATTTCATCATGTTTAGCTCCTGAAATATATTTTCACTTTTGCCCTCCACTCCAAAATACCCTGAGTAACAGATGACTATACTTTAGCAATAACCATTTTAAAAAACTGCTCTCCCTGATTCTGAACTCTGAAATTCTCTTTTCTGATCTGTTTCCTATTTTTCCATCTTTACTTTATTTCACTCCCAACTCTTCATTCTCATTTTAATTTACAGGTTTTCTACTCTCTCTTTTCTCACAGTTCATTATCCCTGCTCTGTCCTCATTTTTCTTTCACAATCTTGCCCATATAACATATTCAATTAATTACACAGGTTTCTCTATTCTTGAATTCTTTGCCTCCTTGCCTAGGCTGCTGGCATTCTTACAAATCTTTCACTCTGCCATCTCAAATTATCTAGTACCTTTCCTCAAGTTCACTACCAAACTGCTAGAAAAAATGGTCTGTATTTATTATCTCCACTTCTCATTCCTCATTTGACTTTCAATCTTGCTCCTGACCCCTATCATGTAAGTCAAACTTTTTTTTTAAGATTATAAAAGATCTCTTTTGCCAAATCTGATTTCCCCCCCTTAGTCCTCATCTTTCATCAGGACAGTATTTTACAGTGTCAACTATTCATTCTTCCTGGTTATTTTTGCCCTTCCCTTGTGTGGTGCTACTGTCTCTTCCATTTTTTCCTTATCTGATTACCCTTTAGTTTCATTTGTCTGGATCGGATCCATCTCCCATCTGCTAAGAATTAGTGTCACCCTTGACTCCCTACAATCTTGTCCCTTAATGATTTCATCATCTATGGATATAATTGTCCCTTCTATATAGATGACTCCCAAGTCTCTCAGTCTACATATTTACATGTATATGTATGTATTTATATATATGGCTACATATACATATATGTGTGTATCCCTATTTTTTCTCCTGAATTCTAGTTTCTTATTGGCAGTAGTTGCCTGCTGGACATATCTACCTAAATATCTCATCAGCACCTCAAACCCAACATGTCTAAAATGGAACTCATTATCTTTACCTCTTCGACAGCTTTTCCTACTCCAAATTTCTCTGTTTCTGTTCAGAGCACAGTGATCCTTCCACTCACTCAATTCTGGAATTATTTGACTTTTCTCCCTCATTATCCTATCTAATCATTTGGGCTTCTACAACTTCTACAAGTTAAACCCTATCTTTTCTCTAATCACAAAGCTGTCATTTCAAGGCCTTTTCTCTTGGATTGCTGTTTATTGGTTTTTATTATAATTTAATTTTAGATATCAGTTTATTATTTATGTTTTTAAATTTATCATATAATAATAATTTATTATAATTATTCCTAATTGATCTGTATGTTTCCAGGCTTTCCTCTTTAATCTGTTTTCCCTACAATTTCCAAGATAATTTTCCTAAATCACAGGTCTGACCATGTCATTCTCTTCCTCAGAATTTTTCAGTGGCTCCCGATTACTTTTAAAATAAAATAAAAACTCCTTAAGCTGACATTTATAGCCTTCTTTTATCTGGTGCCATTCTACTTTTCCAGACTTATTTGATATTTTTCTCTTTCAGTCACTACATTCCAGTCAAGCTTTTCTGAAAACTCAACATTCTGTCTCTGATGCTCTGTACAGGAATGCTGGGAATGCATTCCCGCCTTCATCTTTGTCTCTTAGAATCCTTAGCTTTTCTTTGTGCAGCCCCGAAGCCTTTCTTTATCCCCTTGTTAGTGCCATTTCCTTCCTCAAATTGCCTTGTGCATAATTATAGGTGAATACACTTTGACTTCTCCCAGTTAAATGTAAACCTCTCCAGAGTAGGAACCATATGGAGGTTTTTGTCTTGGTGTCACCAGGATGCTACAATGCCTTGATGAACATAGCAACTACATGATAATTGTTTACTGTATTGAAATGAATTCCTCTGCCCCAGAGAGACCATTTTTTACACAAACATGTTAGGATTCATTCCCAGCTCCAAGCCTTTGCATATGCTGTTTCCTGGTTGCCAGAAAACACTTTTCTCATTTCTCTGAATTTCTTTCATTCTTCACAGTTCAACTCAAGTCCTACCTGTAACAAAACTATCCTCAGACCACTTTAACTCACTTTGGGGTCCCCTTTCTCACACCTCCCTAGCCTTGGGCCAGATTATTCATTTTCCTACTTAATCTTAGTGTACTGCCTTCCTCCACTGCTCAATCAACAAGCATTTATTAAGCTCCTGGGAATTTCTTAAACAAGTCTATCTTTTCCCTCCAACAAAACTCAGTATCTAGCCTTGCACTTAATGGGCTGCACTTGGCATTGCTTTAAGGATTGGGTATGCTGGGGCAGCTAGGTGGCTCAGTGGATAGAGCACCAGCCCTGAAGTTAGGAAGACCTGAGTTCAAATCTGGTCTCAGACACTTAACATTCCCTAGCTGTGTGATCCTGGGCAAGTCACTTAACCTCAGTTGCCTCAGCAAAAAGCAAAAAAAAAAAAAAAAAAAAAAGACTGGGTGTGCAGTCAGACATTAGACTGTATTTGTGAACTTTAAAACTTCCAAACTCTTCGCCTGGCCTCCTAGGAAGTAGAGTGTGGGTAGTTTGGATTCAAAAGTAGATATACAGTCACAGTCCTTTGATGAGATTCCAGTTCTGGAGGAGTTGTGCCCATCAAGGGCAGTTAGTGAATATGTGGTCAATTTCAATTTTGGTTGAAAGCTGTTATGTCCTCCTTCCTCCTCTCTTCCTTTGGAGTAATTTTTCACACTCTCCAGTGAAATTTTTTTTTTCAAAGAATTTAAAAGAATTATGGGTTTAATAGTTTACTAGTCTTCCTCAAATTAATATACACATTATGAGAGTAAATCTCATAAATCTTTAGTTTCAATAAATTCTTTTGTGAGAGGAAATTTTCAGATGCACAGCTCCTGGCACGTGGATGCTTAATAAATGCTTGTGGATTGACTATTTAGAATGTGATCTGTAGGAAATGATGATTCTGAGTTGACTTTGTATCTGGGAAATAGAGAAAAGCCTAAGGGTAGCTATTGCTGGTATAAAAAAGGTAGACCAGAGGCATGTTAATTCCATACCTATCTGAATCACCACTAGGGAGCAGGCTAAACTCATAATCTGTTCTCACCCCCATTAAAAATGTACTTTTATATCTCCAGAACTCCAGCAAGAGTATTGTATTTAATCAGTGTCTTCATGGGTTAGGCATTTAAACATAAGCATGCATAAAAATTAATTTAGCTTAAATATTAATTCACAAGAGAGAAGAGATGCTATGATTGCCTAGTTCTAGAGGCCAGAAAGGGCTTAGAGTAGATCCTTTAAATGTTACTACTGTTGTAATTGTTTAGTCGTTTTCAGTTGTGTCCGACTTCCTGACCCCATTTTGGGTTTTCTTAGCAAAGACAATTTAGTTGTCTTGAATGCTATGTGTAAGAGATAAACCTTATACACAGTAGGAGTACAGCATCCTCGATAAAGAAAATGAATTGGATGATAAAATGGCATTAAGTATCAATATGCTCTTATACTTTAATGATAAATAAAGTAACCAAATTTAGGAGGTTAATTTTTTTAGAAATAAATACAAATGGTTGGCTATTTGACATTCTTCATTTTGTTATTTTTGCCTCTCATCATTTCTTATGATTTTGATATTTTCATGATATAAATCTAAAATGTGAAAAAAGCATGATAAAAATTTTATCCAGTTATTCTTTTTAAATAATTTGAATGATAAAATAATGTTCCATTGACAACATATCATTAAATACCTCAACCAAATAACTTCAGGCAATTAAATCAACAAGATATTTCAGGATTTCTTCAGGAAAATCTCAACAAGTGAAATAAATCTTTTAATTAGTTTAGAAAAACAAAAATTAATTTTATAAATGGTAAATCACAAAATATGCATATTTATACCTTCTTATTCCACAAGGAAAAAGCATATTAAAGTACGCAAGACACTCAAGAAGTAGGGAAAGGAAGAAAGTAGTTAATAAGACAGAAAAGATAAGTAAACAGTTGGGAAGGTAAAACAAATTAGAGGCTTGTCTAAAAAACGGAAAAGAAGTAGAGTGTGTTTATTGTTACTTAAAGATTGAAAAAGTCAGAAAATTCTTTATGTATTAAGTACCATATTTTTATCATTTAAAAATTATAACTTGAAAATAATCTTTCCCTTGGATCGCTTAAGAAAAAAGTTACCTTTATGCCAGCAACAGACATTTTATTAAAAGTTGATCATAGCATAGACCAATATGGTGTGAGCACAGTGCTACCTATTGTTGAACTTTAGTATTCAAAAAAATGCCTAATACAATGCCTATTTTACAATGTTACCATTTTCAGAACTACAGAAAAACTGTTGTTATCCTATCACAAAAACTTAGAATGGCATTTAATGAACTTCTTGGATGGATTTATTATTTTTTTAGTGTAAATACTCCTTTCAGTGATGAAGATTGCATTCTTTATAACACATTTTTGTAGTGCAGTATAGTACATTGTACTATATTAACAGTATGGTTTTTATTATCAGTACAATTTTGATTTTTTTGACAATGTGCAATTCTATGATTCACAGTTATATGTCATAAATGAGAGAAGACCAGATATTCAATTTTATGTGGTCAAGAATAGCTTCTAAGCACTGATAATATTGCAGAATTTCTTACCTATCATCCAGACTGATTTTCTCCTTTGTTCAACTCTAGGCTCAATTCACTGTCTGTCTGTATGTATGTGCTCTTGAAATGACTTGGGTTTACCTAATAGTGAACTCCAATCTGGGCAGTAGGCATTCTCTATTCATTTGATTTTTTCACATGTGGATTGCTTAGACTAATCTCATTTGAATATCTCATCTTAGAGGTTCTGAAAAGTTCTGGGAACTTGAAGTAACCAGGGCAATGTCATTCATAAACAAGAGCATATGAAGGAACCAATATTTGTAGAGAATGGACTTTGAGAGCTCCCTCATCATAGTCATGAGCCCATGAAAGGTTCATCCTGGACCACTAGTAGGATATCCCTTCTTAACTAAACACCTCTGTTAATTAGCCTCTCTGTATACCTCTGTAAAATTGCCACTTCGTGCTTAGCTGCACATGGTAACTTGTATGTCTCCACTGAACCAGTTAAAATTAGATTTACAATTGCAGACTTTGTTGGAATTCTTTGTCTTATCATCTTGTCTGGTTTTGAGTCTCTGTAAAATGTAAAATGTCTGTGGTTATTTTAAAAGATTTAAAATACAGTCAGTCAGAAAAACTTCTAAGGGCTGTAGCCAAATTGTTTAGAACATTGGGAAAGATTAATTGAAACAATTGTCTCATTGAGCAGAACTAGTTTCCACTTTAGACTTTCTGTGGGAGATTAGGTAATAAGAAAAGAGAAAAAACCTATAAGATACTTTCCCCCTTGTTATTTAAGTTTTGGCTCTGTTGGAATTACAGAAATAAAATCAGATAATCAAAGTTTGTAGAACTACCAGAGACAGCATATTAAGAAGTTTGAAGATTTCTCATTTTTAGAATTTCAGGGGAGAACTCCTGAGTGGTATAATTCCAGAAACTCACTTCCTTCTGAAATATCTTGGTAACAGATAACATTATAGAATTTATTTTAAGGAACAATAAGGACTACATTTTATAAAAGTTTTTAAAATAAATGGCAAGATTAATTGCTTCATTGTTTTAGGGCAATAAAGGAAGGCAGCTACTTTGAAAATGATCTCAGTGAAGAAAGAAAAAAAGTAAACGGTTTACACTTTGTAGCAACCTCTTGTTAATCTTTCCTTGAATGATTGTTTAAATGAGAGAGATCTTATAATTTCCCCAATTCAGAGATTCTTCTCTCTCTATTAACCCCAGATCAGATTCCTAAATAGAAATATTAAAAAAAAATGCTGGGAAAATGCAAGGAAAGTTACATTCTGTCTCTCCAGCCATGCAAAGTCCACCAAGGATGCAGAAGTTGCATTGCCCTACTGCCACCAGTGACATCAGTGTCTCTGTGCCCCTGAGTGTCTTGCAGCCCACCCCTCTAGGAAAGCCTGAGAGCATCATCTAGGTGCAGTACCTCCATCCACCCTGTCCCAGCAGTTGCAAATAGCCCCAGTTTTAGCAGTGCCTGGCTCCAAAGCTTGCAGCTGTTGGGAGTTCAGATCCCCTGGCTAGCAACTAGGGAAGATCCTGGTACTTAGTCACCCCAGTCCCTAGGATTCCCATTCTGTAGCTAGTGCCCTCTGCTACACACCCCAAAACCCCATCAATGTCTCCAGTCCAGGCTGAGCCCTCAGCAGGCTCTCTGCCCAGCCACTGTCTGGGAAGGTTCTGGTGTCCTTGGCAGTACTTTACATGGCAGGCAGAGGTGGGTGGGTGGGTGGAGGACTAGCCAGTCTCTTCCCTTCATGTTCTGTTGTGGTTGCTGAAATTTATTAACTCTGTAATTTTAGGCAAATTATCTTTGCCTCAGTTTCTTGATCTGTAAAGAAAAAAAATAACTCCAAGTTGTGAGGATCAAAATAACATAATGATTGTAAAGTGCTTAACACTTTACTTTTGGCATAAGCTAAACACTGTTATTTCTTTAATTGAATGTAATTGTTCCATACCTGATAACTCTAAAGTGGTTTTAAAATATCAAAGGTAATAAGATAAATGATTTTTACATGTGATGATTTGGAGATGCAATTGATGTCATCTGAAATTTTGTTTCATGTTTTAAATACATATTGTTTATTATATTTCTAAATTCTCATATATTGTGAAATTTGAGAGAACATTGTAACAGAAATGCTATTAGACAAAACAACCTTTTAATTTGGATGCTGTTACACATAAGTTGGGCTTTTAAAAGTGGTTTAAAAAGATATTTGAAGACTTAAATATTTAATGATGTATACATTATAAATTAGATAAGTTTATTAAAATAGCATGTTTTCATTTGAAATTCTTGGCTATTATGAAAGTGTATAGGTGGTTTAAAGATGTAGAGCCAATTATCAATATTTGCTGTATGAATGAAGCCTCAGAATATTGATTGTTTTAATTAAAAGTAAAGGATAAATGAAATGTTAACTGTTAGGAAAACAAGAAAGATAAGTTGTGGCTAGTGAAATTTTGCTATTTAAGGCATAAATGACTAATTCGCTATGGTTTGATCTTTGATTATAGGGATAGTTACCCAAAATGTCATGAAACCAATAGTAGAAAATGGCCTGTGCTATAGTCTGAGAACTGCTAAAGGCTTGGGAAAAATTTTGGGGATGACCTAGGCAAGGGCTTTTGCATTCATCCTCAGGATGATTTCAATCACAGCAAAATACCAGAATTGTTTCTAGTCATGAAACTCTGGGGTGAATCAGACTTGTCTCATTGTTGCTGTTATCCCCAGTTGTCAGGGCTGTAGCTCATTGAGTAGACATGGATATAAGGATTGAGATATGCCTACACTAAATGTAGATCCTCACCCCCATTGGGTCAGAGCTCCGGCACATGCATCCTGCTTGCCAACCATTTGCTTAACTTTGAAATTAAACTTCTGTTTGAGTCCTGATTCTTCTGTCTCTAACCTGCTTTGTTTGGCTCCTGCTACCCGAAAGTTAGAGGCCAGTTCCATCTGGTTGACAGAATATACTGTTGGAAGGGGCAAGGAAGGAAATAATCAAAAACCTTTTAATAGACAATAAGCAATAAATAAGTACAGTGAGTATTCCACATCTTTCAGTCACTTTTCTGATAATAAAGATGTGGCACATTATATACTATTCCTTGCAAAAGCTTGCAGGTCTCTACTAATACTCTCGTTGAGTATGTATGCATTTGTAGATAATTCTCACAAAATGTACAGTTGGGAAAGTAAACATATAGGCTGGGTAGTTGCTAAAGTTCTCTCCATTTTGTTTTGGTAAAAAATAAAAACTTTTAACCCAGGTCTCTGTTATCTTCCCTTGTAAACTGACCCCTCAAAGTCATTACAATTGTGTTTTCATCAGCATGTCTTCTATGTATATTTCATCTAATCCAACTGTCTTTTCAGTTTTTGTTCTTCCATTTCTACCTTTTCTCTAAACACATTTGGGACTCCACTGTTCTAATGATGAAAAGAATCCTTTATTTAAAAAATTCTTTACAGATCATTCTCAGTTTGTTGTTCTTTGCAGTTTTACTCTTACTGTAACTAGGATGACTTCACTTATGTGATAGTGAGCATTAATTGAATAAACCAATCATTTCCACTCCAAACGAAGCAACTAACAAGAAATGATCTGATACCTTTATGAGATGAGAATTTGTCTAAATTTAGAGAGTCGGAAATAGAATTAGATCTGAATAAAGCTTAGGAATTTCCACTGAATCAGTCCAAAGGTATTTACAGATGCAACAGGATGTCTGCTGGAATTAGTTGGGAGAACTTGCAATCGCACCCTGTAGATTTTTTATTAAAGCCACAAACTAGTTTGCTTTCCAGCTGATTTGAGGAGAGAGACATCCTGGCCAATACCCAGAAGGGGAAAAACTTGGGGAGGGGAGGGAAGGAAACGATTGCTTTTAATGAGGGCTTTTCAGTTCACTTCTCCACCCAGCCCTCCCCAGGACCTTGTTACCTTATTAAGACCAGAGGTTTGGGAAATTCTCAATATTTTATTGTCAGGGTGTCTTTATGGGATCAAACTATATGGAAAAGTAGCTGGTTCCACAAGGATTACTCTTTTTTTTAATACGGGGGCCGGAATACTTTGAGAGTCTTAGCCTCCGTCGCGGGTCTTAATGCTGGACTAGAAAGGTTAAGGCAGTCTCGCCTGAGCCGGGCCGCTGGGCATCTCCACAGCAGGTTAGGAACCTCTTTTCTAGGGCGCTGCGCCGTTGGTGTTGGACGTGCCGGACGCATCACCTGCAGCTGGTGCCAGTTGGGCCCGCCGGGTGTCTGTGTAAAGCGAGGCCAGCAGCACTGATCCCCCTTTTCCCTTCCCCCCGGGGGCTTTCTCTTCCTGAACCTGCGGGGCTCCTGGAGCTGGAGCTGCCTCCACTGCCAGAACAGCATCCGGAGGCAGCCAGCGCTCACCTGTAGGAGCTGGTGCTTCCTGGGACCTACGCCGGGACGGTTTAAGAAGCGGGAATCTCCGAATAAACAAAGGTCTCAGCTAGTCGCCCGAGTGCGAGAAAGGACAGATCTTGGACGTCCTCGAGGTGCTGCCCATGGTGCCCGTGAGCCGTATCTCGGACTCTCTGCGGTTAGCATCTAGTGCAAGAGCTAGCAGGGGTTCTGGCCAGTCTACCTTGGATTAAGAAACAAGTTATTGTTCATTATATCACTCACTACAAATTGACAGGGAGATACAGAGATTGCTAGGCACTAACAACCGACACTAAAACCTCATTTCTACTAAAAATTTTTTTAACTAAAAGAAATTTTTAAAATTTTAAATTAAAAATAATAATAAACTCAATTTAATAATAAGAATTTTTCTTAAAGAAAAGAAATTCCAAGTGGCTTCTTTAGGAACATCTGGGCTTTTAAAAAATTATTATTTTTAACATTAATTTTTAAAAACATTTCAAATTCCAAATTCTCTCCTTTCCCATCCTTTGAGAAGACAAGTAATATCTTGCAAAAGTCATTTCCATATTAGTTATGTTGCAAAAAAAAAGGTGAAAAAAGTATGCTTTGTTCTATATTCAGAGTTTATCAGTTTTTCTGGAAGTTGATAGCATTTTTCATCACCTGTTCTCCGAAACTGTCAGGGCAACTTCTTAACCACCACTTTGTAGGGTTTTCTTTTCCTACTTCTGTTGTTCTCTAACTCTTTGTGACTTCATGGCCCACAGGATTTCCCTGGAATGGTTTGCCATTTCCTTCTCCAGCATATCCCCTTTTTACAGATGAGGAACTGAGGAAAATAGGAGTTAAGTAACTTGTACAGGGTCATACAGTATGTGACTGGATTTGAATCCAGTCTTCCTGATTCCAGACTGGACGCTATTATCTATTGCACCATGTAGCTGCCCTGGGCCACAAGTCAAACCATTGTTGATAAGACATTGAGGCAGAATGGGTCTTGAGGCTGAGCTAAGTGACTGCCCACATTATGATGGGAACTTCCACCTGGAAGTGACCTGCCAGGTGTGAAACCAGGAGCACTTCCATGATACTCTTCTTCCTAAGTAGTTAATCATCTTGGATTCCAAGCTCTCTCTCTCTTTCTTTCTTTCTTTCTTTCTTTCTTTCTTTCTTTCTTTCTTTCTTTCTTTCTTTCTTCCTTCCTTTCTTTCCTTTCCTTCCTTCCTTTCTTTTTTTTTGATTCAGCATCCTTTTGGGCTGTGTGGTAGAGGCAGAGCTCTATAGCTTCAGGTTCTATTGCATGGGTTTGCACTAAAATGCCCCTACATGGGGCCAGTGGGGCCTCTCTGTGGTCCTTGCCACCCCTTTCCTCATTGCCTACTTTACAGATCTGACTTAGTTTCACCAAATCTCACCATGTCAAATTGAACTCTCAGGTAATGTTCTCAAAGAAGCTGCCTTCTAACAATTTAATTTCTCCTAAAGGAGCAGAGAAATTGAACTGGAAGCCAGAGAGAGCCACCAAGTTTTCCTTAGAGGACAGTCTATTTTGAGAGGTTTTTTTTTTTAAATCAGAAACTACAAACTCTTATCTTAAGTAAGTGAATATTTGTAAAGTAGGTATTTAATAAATGCTTGTTCCCTTCTTTCCTTCCCACCCACCCCTTGTTAGTATTTGATTTTATTTTTCCTATATGTCCTCTGAAGTCAGGGAACAGTGGTAACAGATGGAAGATTACTATGCCTGATAAATTTTAATTTTGTTTAATGTTTAGAAATGGTATGTCTCTGAAGGAGTCCCAGATGTATGTAGGTTTGGTAGGGCCTGAAGACAAATTTTCACTCTCTGCTTAAACTACTTGCCACTGGTTCTGGTTTCTATTATCTAATTCCACTGAGCCTAGGACAGTAATTGTGAGGCTCCACCTAGAGAGGTGGACCTGGAATAATCATAGTCATGAGGCAGTCTTTCCACCACCTTCTGAAAGATGAGCAGATACCACATGAACTGAAGAGGTACTCTGGATCCACCTGGTGAAGAAGACTGCTCCCATCATTGTTTTTGGACCCAATATAATTCAACGGCATGGAGTTAAACTACCTTTAGTAGTTTCATGTCTTATAAGGAAGCTTTGTGCCTCATATTGGGATCTTTCTGTAGGTTACAACTTTACCTAAATACCCTGTCTTATTCCCTCCATTTATTTCTTGTAATTGTCAATCTTTCTAATTAACTAAAACATTCATGTAAGTGGAGTTCCAAGATTGTGCCAGTAAGTTGAATGCAAAAAAAAAAAAGGTGACTATCTTGAATTGTCTTTCTTTTCATATTTGGCAACAAATCTTGTCTGCCATTTTTTTTCTAATACATTGTCTCCATTTTTGAATGAAAATCTTAATTGGGTAGGATTTTTAGTTCTTTTTGTTTCCTTGAACTTTACTTTATAAGAAGGTTAAGTGAATTAAATCTTTTCCTTGAGAATTAAAAAAAGAGAAAGGAATTTTACAAGAAGTCCAGCAGAAAAATTATTCCATGGGCCCTTCTTAAAATATATAATATTATCAAAGAACCTAACTGAGATCAGTCACATAAGCCAAAAGAGAATTTACTTGTTAAACAAGGGAAAACAAGGCCAGATTGTCGTGAGTCCTGTTCTCATTATATTCATGCACAGCTGCACACTTTTATAAGTTTGTGGTAGAGATGCCCATTAAGCAGGAGAAGTCTGTTAATAGTGGGGGAAAAAATTCGATGTTCTTATAGCTTTTTGTGATTTCTTGGTTTACATTCTAAGCAGTTTCTCAAATGAGTGTTCTTGTGCTTTTTTGAGTATGTGTTTTTTTTTTTTTAATTCAAAGCTTTTCAGTGATCCAATACAGTAGTTTCCTTCTTTTTGTTCTCCTCTTTTCATCCAAGACCAGAAACTTGTCATTTGGAGAATGACTGTTGGCTCACTGCATCTGAAGGGTCATTTGATGATGGGAGGGTCACTGCAACTGGAGCACATGACCTTTAAAAATATGAGTCCCTCTGTCAATGAAGGAGTCCCCAAACAGGAAAAACAAGATTTAAAAGTTTCTTTGGGACTGCTAATGCTACTGCTGTTCTACACAGTAAAGCTTCAATCCATTTAACAAAATATAGGACAATGGGCCTTCTGGATGATCTTCAGGACCTTGTTCCACCTTTACAGGTCTCTATTATCCTTTGATGTAGTAGATTCCTAGATCAACTACAGAATTTTCTGTTAAAGATTAAAAGCCCCACCATCACCCTAATCCACCCTTTTCCTAGATTTCCAGTTTTTTTTTATATCTTATTTTTCCCTAGCTTCTTTACTTTTCTACTACTGTCTGGAGTACACAATGGCCTAATTGTACACATACATTGACTTCCTTGCTGTTTATCATCATCTAGTATTTTTCTACCACCCCTGTCAGTGTTTTTGGTTCAGGACAGATACTGGGATTACCTGATTAAGCAGAGGTGGGTCTCAGCTGTCCAGAATGGATATTGGAGTTCCTCAAATAATATGTAAATTTCTGGGAATTCACAGAAGGAGCAGTATAACTAGTAGGATTTTCTTTTCTTTCTTTCTTTTTTTTTTTTTTTGCTGAGGCAATTGGGGTTAAGTGACTTACCCAGGGTCACACAGCTAGGAAGAGTTAAGTGTCTGAGACCAAATTTGAACTCAGGGCCTCCTGACTTCAGGGCAGGTGCTCTATCCACTGTGCCACCTAGCTGCCTCTAGTAGTAGGATTTTCAACATTACTTTGTGGACTCAGAGAAACCTGATGATAGTAACAGTAACAGTAAGATTCATCAGAAGATGTTTATGATTCTCCTGTCATGGTTAGGAATTTTCTATGAAAAAAGGAGGAAGCAAATAATTATAATAATATCTAAATTTTTCCGTCAATCTAGGTCTAAAAAAATCGCACAGTAACTTATCATAGGTATAGTGGGATAAAACTCCCTCAATCTTTATTTAATTTCAAATAAATGTCATAAATATCTTTTGCATTAGCCAATTCTTGCGCCAGAACATCACATATTCGGGGGATTTCATAACCAGGTCCTTGATCTAGCAGGTGAGCAATTTTCTTACTTTGAGAGGAATTTTACACAATAGGGAAACTGAATCAGGAATATTCTACTATTATCTTTATAAAATGATCCTTTCAATCTTCTATGAAATTTATAACCAACAGGGAAGATTTGCAAGAACTTGTTTAACAGACAGCTTTAGGGGGCAAATGGGAGCAGGACGCACTTTAATTTGCATTATTTACATTTTAAATTTGCATTATTCTTTCCCCAAAGTTTCTTAAATGTAAACAATCAACAAAACAGTAATACAACACCTAAACTGTAGCTTTTGTCAATTTCCAAAGAGTAAATATGCCCTGAAAATTTAACTTCCAGTTCTGGAAAGCTGGGTTTGAGCTGGCTCTGGCATACTCTTGTGGTAGGTTACCTGTTGCATTGCAATAGGAGCTTTTTATGAGTAGCTGTTGGCATTTTCCTTTGAAAGATAGACTACTACATATGAAAAGGTGCTCTAAATCGTTATTGAGCAGAGAAATACAAATTAAGACAATTCTGAGGTATTGTCTGAGCCCCTCTCAGATTGGCTAAAATGACAGGGAAAGATGATGAGGAATGTTGGAGGAGATGTGGAAAAACTAGGACACTAATACATTGTTGATGGAGTTGTGAACTGATTAACCGTTCTGGAGAACAATTTGGAACTATGCCCAAAGGACTATCAAACTGCATACCCTTTGATCCAGCAGTGTTTCTACTGGGCCTGTACCCTAAAGAGATCATAAAAGAGGGAAAGGGACCCTCATGTGCAAAAAATGTTTGTGGCAGCCTTTTGTATTGGCAAGAAACTGGAAACTGAATGGATGCCCATCAATTGGAGAATGGCTGAATAAATTATGGTATATGAATGTTATGGAATATTATTGCTCTGTAAGAAACAACCAGTAGGATGATTTCAGAGAGGTCTGGAGAGACTTGCATGGACTGATGCTGAGTGAAATGAGCAGAACCAGGAGATCATTGTACAAGGCAACAGCAAGATTATATAATGATCAATTCTGATGGACATGGCTCTCTTGAACAATGAGGTGATTCAGGCTAGCTCCAATTGTTCAGTGATGAAGAGAGCCATCTACACCCAGAGAGAGGCCTGTGGGAACTGAATATGGACCACAACACAGCATTTTCACTCTTTTTGTTGTTGTTTGCTTGCATTTTTTCTTCCTCTTTTTTTTTTTTTCCTTTTGGATCTGATTTTTCTTGTGCAGCATAATATTTGTGGAGACATGTATAGAGGAATTGTACATGTTTGACATATATTGGATCACTTGCCTATTGGAGGAGGCGGGGAAGGGAGGGAAAAAATTAGAACAGGATTTTGTAGGAGTGAATGTAGAAAATTATCCGTGTATATGTTTTGAAAATAAAAAGCTATAGTTAAAAAAAGAAAGGTAGATTACTGACTAAACGATTACTTAAATAATTTTACTTGAACTCAAATTAAGAACAAATTAAATTATAGCCCAAGAGGTCCTATCTCTAAAAGTAAATTTTACTGTTTATAATTTTGAGTAGGGTTTATATTTGTGTCTTAAGTAAATAGTAATGCCAGTAAATTAACAATAAGTGACAGCTACTGGAAACATTTATGCTTTGTGCTTATTAAATGCCTATAAGCTCTTTTGAAAACCATTTAATTTTTTCTTTCTTCCTAGCTGAACACATATAAAAGTCAACCTTAGAAATTAATAAAATAATTATATTCTGGGAGTTTAGTCAGAAAGTAAACCTAAGAAAGTTCATTCTAAAACAAAAATGCACTGGCTAAATTTAGCCCAGATAGCTTAATGCCAGCATCTTTTTAAACTGAGGTCTGTGGATATAAGTTTGGGCAGAGAGATTTATTGTCAGGAGATATGGAGACAGTCCTTGCTCTCAAAGAGCTTTCCTTCTAATGGTGGAAGATAATACATAGAAAGGAGCAGAAAAGTGAGTGGAGGAACTCAAACAGATGGAGAGTCAGAAGTTCAATCTGAAGAAGAATGAAGACAGGTACTTCCTCCTTAAAACGAAGGTATTGGTAGAACCAGCAAATCAGAGGGAAAGACCATTTAGACAGAGGGAAGAAATAGTGCAAGAAATAGTCCAGGACTGATATGAACTTCCAGGATGAAGAGATTTCTATGGCAAGATAGACAAAACCCTGTGAGGGGCAGCTAGATGGTGCAATGGTTAGAGTACCAGCTTTGAAGTCAGGAGGACTTGAGTTCAAATTTAACCTCATACACTTAATACTTTCTAGCTGTGTGACCCTGGGCAAGTCACTTAACCCTAATTGTCTCAGCAAAAAAAAAAGAAGAAGAAGAAGAAGAAGAAGTCTTATGGAGAGTCAAGAACAAAGTCTTTGTTTTTCTCATTTCTGGCATTTGATTTACAAAGCTCAAACTTTGATCTGAAATTATTGTAATTGATGTCTAAGTTCTTATATCTGTCTATATTCCATTTTTGGTCATCAATGACTTTAAAAATATAAGATGATTGTAATTGTTCTAATTGCATACCATTTCTTTTTCTCATTTTTATTCTTTCTCCTCTCTTTGTTTTAATTTCCACCATAAAGTCAATGATTACAGACCAGCTGATTCAGAAACGACACCTATCAGTGATGAATCATTTCCTGTCTATTACATTGAAATTAATTTCATATTTTGTGAGGCTATTCAATTCTCACCATATTTGGTACCTTCTGATTCTTTTGTTAAGGCATTCATAATATAGATGCATGAGGCTTCTGTTTAGTCTGTGTGGCTCTGACCTCATTTCTTATTCATGATCTATGTTTTCCTACATATTTTTTCACCATCTTCACATACTTTAGTATTAAAGTCATTCAGCATCAAGATATATGACATTTGAATTTAAACTGATCAAAGAAGTTTCATCACTTCCCTATTACCAGGAGGATGAAATGCAAACTCCTCTGTTAGGCATCTAAATCTTTTCACAACATAACTCCTATTTATCTTTTCAGACTAATTTCATTACTTCTGCCAACATTCCTCTGCTCCCTTTTCTCCTCACTCTCCATTGTAGTCCACCTGGCCTACTACATTCTTTCTTGCTTATAACATTCAATCTTCAGCTGATAGCTTTTGCACAGTAAAAAGTAAATTAATTAAAAGTAAATCAAAGTAAAAAAAAAAATCCCCATGCTTGGAATATTTTCTTCATCTCCTCTATCTCTTAGAACACTCAATTCTCTTTGAAACTCAGCACGAGTGATATTTTCTACTGTAAGAGACCTTTCAAGTCATTAACGCACCTTCAATTTATTCTGTATTTACTGGCATTTGTTATTCAGTACTGTCTGACTCTTAGTGACCCCATGGACCGAATGGTTTGCTATTTCCTTTTCCATCGGATTAAGGCAAATAGAAGCTAAATGACTTGCCTAGCATCACACAGCTAGAAAGTATCTGAGGACACATTTGAACTCATGTCTTCCTGACTCCAGTGCTCTATCTACTCTACTACCTAGATGCCTCCATTTACTGGCATACATTCTATATTAACTTTCACTAAACATGTTGCATCCCCTCCAGAAGAATATAAGCTCCAAAACTATGAAGTCTATTTTATTTGTATTTATATCCTCAATACCTAGCATGATGCTAAATTGATTGAGGACATAGTAGGTGCTCAATCAATGCTTGCTGATATTTTGGTTGATTTCACACCTATGGTCTTTCTTAGTTTCTTGTTCCTTCCTTCCTTCTTTACTTCCTTTCTTTCTCTTTCCTTCTTTCTTTCCTTGTTTTTCCTTTCCTTCTTGCTTTCTTCTATTTTCCCTCCCTTCCTTCTTCCCTTTCTTCTTACTTTCTTTCTCCCTTCCTCCCTCCCTCCCTTCATTTCTTTCTTTCTTTCTTTCTTTCTCTTTTTTCCCTCCCTCCCTTTCATTTCTTTCTTTCTTTCTCTTCCTTCCTTCCTTCCTTCCTTCCTTCCTTCCTTCCTTCCTTCCTT